>JAJHUR010091684.1:0-26713 GCA_027495735.1 Lutjanus campechanus | reverse complement strand
TTTAACACAGAAGTAATTTGGAAAAGTATGAATCTAAGTGCATTAAGTAGTGTGAAATATAACACTACACGTTGTTTTCAATAAAAAACATTTGCACAAAGCAAGCCTATCCACTTTTCCATGTTGATAAGAGTATTAAAATGATAATTCAAGGGACATTTATAAGAGATAAAAATGTGTGATTAATGTGCGATTAATCACGAGTTAACTATGACATTCATGAGATTAATCGCGATTAAATATTTTAATCGATTGACAGCACTATTTTAATGTAATAAATTATTTTACAAAGGATTTTACCAATTGACTCACCAGTCAAATACAAGCCAGCCATCTCCAAACTCGCCATCTCGCAACTCAGAATAAGAGAATCATGTACTGACCCGGGATATTTGCCACAACGTTGATAATGATGCCTTTGGCATCACAAACGCACTGCACATTCAATGAATGCGTGTGTTTGTGATTTCTGTACACATGCTCAGTGTCTGCGGGGGGGACAAGCTGCACATGGGTGCAGTCAATCGCTCCTATAACTCTGGGAAATCCAGCTACTGCAAAAAAGCCTTGTTTGGTCTCATTCAATGAGTGCAATGAGTGCACATCTGAAAAACGGGATTGGGAGATCCCAGCTGTAATAGCTACCGTACGCTGGAATGACTCAGATGCAGAAAAATGTCATGTTTTGTCATTGCAGGTATTGCGTGACTCCTTCTCATGGCTCCAAATCCACTCTGAGTTCCTCCAACAGCTCCAAAATGGCAATGCTGGATAGGCGATATATTTTAATGATTGTTTCCTCGTTCATTCCAAAAATGTTCACATGAGGGTGAAAAATGCGTCTCTGCGTCTCCTTTCATCGTTTCGATGTCTCCTTCTTGCAACAATAACCGCAGCCATGTCACGCAATTACGCATACAAACCGTTTGCACCTCCCTTTGACACGTGTTAAATATAGACGCAATTTCTATGAGCTAAATTGCTTTCAAGTTTGATAAATCACTTTGTGAGTGCTAAGTTAATATATTTACATTTTCTCCTCCCAACACACGCACAATTGCGTGTAAACACCCCGCATTGCATATTCATTGCAGCAGATGTACTAACTGGATGCAGACGCGCTATTTTGCACCTTTGAAAGACGCAACCCTTAGCGCACACTGTTAATAAATCAGTTTGTACATTTTTTTGCTTGTGCAAAGAGTTTGCACACATTTTTATACACGCAAAACTTTAGTAGATCTGGCCCTTAATGTTCCAGTTTGTAAAATACAGTGGCACTAAATATACCACCAAAGAGTTACTTGTTCTTAAATGTTCAGGTTGGTAGGACACTCGTGGTCATTAAATTCCAGGAAAGAGGATTTTTAGCGATTTTTGTTTTACAACAAAGACATGAATAGTTTATGAAAAGAAACAAGAAAACATTGACATTGACTAGAGAGCCAAAACTATGAAACAGTGATGATTTTAACACCTATTGCACATTTTCAGAGAATGATAATACAGTACCAATCAGTGAGAAAAGCCTACACTTGCTATAATGTTCCTGAAAAGTGTAATTCTACACCTCAGATCCACAGTCAAAAAATTTGTCAGAATGTGTGACAATCAATTTCCAGTGCATACATTTCAGAGTAGTTGTGCTAACACAAAAGTAAAAAATAGAATGCCTGAACGAAAAGTGAGGGACATGTCGCATCCTAGTATGAACGAGCAGCTTTGTGGAGTCCACTTCCAGTACCGCCTGTCACTGACCTCTAGCTTCTTGTAGTCATGGTTAGGTGGGTGAAGCAACTTGCTGGCTTGACACGTAGCTTGCTGAATGTTTTTTTTGACTGATGGAATGTCTTCTATTGACTCTGTTTGGGAGGAGATCAAGGAAGACACAGAAGAGTGAAAAAGAAAAAAAAGAAAAGTTTCTAAGGGTAATCATGAGAAGGTGAAGTATTACAGTAGGGATTATATGATATGATCTAAATATATCTAAATCCAAAGTTTTCACAACCCATAACTCCATTTCTCTGTTAATCCTGAAGGTTTGACTCATACCTTAAAACCTTAAAAAGCCTTTTTCAAAACAGCTTTGTTTGTTGCTGCTTGTGTTGCACACTGCCATATCAACTTCATTGTTGTAGCAACAGCAGACCACACTTGTAGTTTGTTTTGTGTGGTTGATCATGTAGCTTGACTGGGTATGCTAGATGGTTTGTTACACAGAACCATCTGGGAAGCCCGCCATAGAAACTGTTTGGAAAGGGACAGGCGCTTTCAAAACAAACACTTAGCAGGTGGTTGGATGACTCATCTGTCATATCCAGCACAGGCTAACATCAACCAATCTGATCAACTCACCCTAACTAAAGCCTGCCGGAAGTGAGTGTGAAGAGTGAAAACATTTCTTCCATCGTAAAAGCTTTCAATGTCATTCTCTACTCTTCATTCAATGAAGAAATACTCTCCAGTTCTGAAATAACTGATGCTATCACAGTATCTATGCTAAACCCTTCCAGAGCTGCCACTGTTTGTTCGACACAAGTCACTTCCAAGGACGCTTTTTGTTGTAGGCACACCTAAAACCATGCCTGTAGCTGCCAGTAGTCCATGCGAGGATGCTGACTGGCTCACATCATCTCTGGTGAGGATACTAAGGGACAACTTGGAGCCTGGCAAGATGGATTTTTTTGTCTCAGAATCCAGCTGCCTCACAAGGTAAAAAGGGATGGATCAACAGGGTTAGCAGGTCAGGTCTTCAGGTCAGGTGTACAGAGCCTCTTGTGGATTTTGATGTTACTACACCAATGGTTGTTAAACGGATAGCTCACCGAAAAGTGAACATTCAGTCATTTGCTACTCACCCACATGCCAACTGAAGGTTGGGTTTTGCTTTTTGTCCACAAAATAAGCCTGGAGTTTCACAGGAAAAAAACGTTGCAGAATCTCTCAAACAATCGAGAGGGACCTGGCTGCAGACCTTCGACCTCTGTGGTCGACAGGACACACGTGACCTCAGTAACAGAAGTTGTTCTTCTTCTTGTCGTTTTTTCCCCATGTGAAAGCCGCATTCTGCGTAATCACGATTTCATTCTTAAAATTGGCACATTAAAAAATTAGCTTATTCATTAATTATTTTAAAAGTCAATTGACTCTAAAGGCTTCATATAATATTTTAAATTGAGGATATGAAGTTAATTCAATAAATCTTTAAAAAGTCACCAATTCTTTAAAATGCTGTCATGTTTACATAAAATTTATTTTATGTATGAATATACCAATAAAAGTAAAAAATTACAAAAACAGACAATATGACGGACCTCCACAAGAGAGCACCTCTGCAGTTAACAGGAAATCACGTGACCTCAGTGGTGAAAGTCGCTCTTCTTCTAGTTGCCCTGATGCTCCAATGTTCAGTCAGACGAATGGGGCCTTTATATTTGTCCACGGAACACCGTGAGGTAGGGCGTAGAGAGGCAAATGCACAGCGCCTGTCAGCGTCCTGTCTGCCTAGTATACAAACGGCTAAGCTAATGTTAGCATTGGATTTAGCTTAGCTCTCAAAGTGTGATTCACAAATCCCCTAGCCCAGTCTGACAGTTAACATTTTGCCACGCATTGTATAAACTACTGAGATTGTGGTGTGTTTTTAATGTAATGTTATAGAACACAGACTAATTAATAGACTTGAGAGATCGTTCACAAGTCTGGGGTTCCTTTCAAGATTCAATCATCAGTCTCTCCCTCCTCCGTTTCATTTCCATTCATGAATAAAAATAAAGGTGAATTGTAGTGATGTGTTTTAATGATGGAAGTGGGACGGGGGAAGGCGCAATTTAAAATATTGTGTGAAGCATTTAGCCTTTTAAAATAGATAATGAATAAACTTTGTAGATGTATACTTTTTTTTTAAATTTGTGTCCAGATTGCACATTTTGAGAACCAACCAGTGATAATTCATAACGTGACATTCACATGAGAAAAAAAAGACAAGAAGAACTTCCGCTGCTGAGGTCATGTGTTTCCTGCCAACTGCGGAGGTTGGAGGTCTGCAGCCAGGTACTCTTGAAACAATTAAAGTGGTTTAGTAATTAGTTTTCAAACAATAAAAAACAATTTAAAAAAACAACCAAAAAAAATGCTAAAAAACAGAAAATACCTCCATACTGCTTGTATAACGTAATCCAAGTCTGCTAAAGCCCTGACATGCCATTCACTTGTGTGCACACACTGTCATGCAACACACACCCAGCTCAAACGGCTTGCAGGTTCACTTGGCTCCAAGCTAAGGAATCTACAGTGAAGATTCAGGCAAAAAGCTTGGCGTAAGTGACATCTTTCAAGTCAACTTGGCATGCTGGAGATTTCGGATTTCAGACAAACAGTATGGTGGCATGTTATGTGGGTTTTTTTGGGTTTTTTTTCGGTTGTTCTTTTCCATTTGAAAATTTTTCACCATTCACTTGTATAGATTCTGCAATGCTGTTTTCCTGTGAAACTCCAGCAGTGTTTTATGGACTCAAAAACTAAACCGGACCTTTAACCAGCATGAGAGTGACTAGATAATGACTGAATTTTCATTTTGGGTGAATTATCCCTTTAACATAGATGCAAAACCTGCCATATTAACAAGAGCAAAGCAGTGATTCAGAGAAATAAAACATTATTTTCTGATTGGCTTGTGTGTGTAGCTTAGCACAACCTCAGTCAAATAGACATACATACATGCAGTTCTTTATACATCCATGACCCAGACAGAGAGCAGAGGTTAGAGATGGACACAGTGTTGTAACCTGGTCACTATGGTTTTACTGCACACCGTGCATACTGTTATTAGCTGGGGCTTCACACCTGCCCAAAGGTTGACGCCTTAAAACGCACTGAACACAGAAAAAAAGAGTATGGTTTTCTTACAAGAATTAGAGCTGAAAATTCCTGATTGAGACCGCTTTGAAAATGGAGGGCATTTTTGTTAAGACAATACATTGCTGTTACTTGCTTCAAATGTAATTCTTATGTGCACTCCATACTGCTTACCACTTGTTGCTATCTGACTAAAATAAACACAGCTTTTGCTGCAGTCAGTATCAGTCAAACTTTTGCACTATCCAACAAATCAAATGATTCTTCAGTCATTGTGGAATATCCTCCCCTAGTATATTAAAATCTAAACCTTGTGTTTAGATGTTAATATATTAACATACTGTATGTATAAATGTTTTTAGCTTATACTTGTCTACATTTTGACAAATCTGCACCAAGAAAAGTCATGCTGAAACAGCCTGAATTCTTTCTCTTCATTTATCATTATGTGCTGGTCTTGGTAATGTAGTGGTGGTCTGCTAGTACTGAAAGCCTGTATGTTTTAGTGTTTGATGTCATAACAAAACAATCTTGACTCACCTTCTTCCTTCAACTTTAGAATAGCAGCATGGAGTATGCAGGGCAGGAGATGGCGGGTCAAGTCTGCAGGCTTTTGCACTGCCAAATAGTGCAGAACCTGAAGCGTTGAAAAGACAGTCAAAACTCAGGTGTAGTCTCTCCCATTCATCTGCCTTCTCTTTGCTTATTGCAGCTCTATTATGTCAGCACAGACTAACATGACTCTCAGCAAGATATTTGATACAGGGCACTCTCTCTTCTTAAGGTTTAATTGCAGAGGTAACAATCATTCACACTGACAAAGCTTTTAGTTAATATACTGATAAACTTAGTTATGTCATTGATTTTTGATTTTAGCTGAAGGTGTATCACCAAGGCCAACTGAAAAGTACCTTTTCAGCCTCTTTGGTATCATCAAAAAGTCTCCTCTGACGGCGTGCAGGTGTAACTCTGGCTGTCTCCCAGGCCTCCACCCACATGTTGCCTGGGATCTTCATCCTGGCACTAAGCTCACCTTTCACCACTGTGTTACCCCTCTCGTCAACTACCTCCTCCTCCACGTAATCCCGTGGTGAGTACCAGCGCACAAAGTCTTCCAGAACACAGCCTGGGTTGGCTGCCTGTGGAGAGACAGGAAAACTGTTTTATTTCAGCCTGTGTTCAAATTTCACTGATCTGAAATCTGCTGCCACTGCCAGGGACAAGGGCAGCCAACAGCATATCATTTGCTCAGCCGAGAGAGTGATTGACTGCAATCTGCCATCCCTGCAGGACCTGTGCACCTCCAGGACCCTGAGGCGTGCAGGTAAGATTGTAGTCAACCCCTTCTATCCCGGACACAAACCTTTTGAGACACTCCACTCTGGCACGAGGCTGCAGTCCATCAGGACCAAAACCTCATGCCACAAAAACAGTTTCTTCCTATCTGCTACTGTCCTAATCAACAAGTCCTGAGACCCCACTGACACTGCCCCCCTCTCCACTCCACCCCCTTATACATGACATTAACATAACTTTCAGTCACCTGACTCTATTTTGCACAATGCAATATCCTCCTATACTGTGAATTTGCACATTCCATGTCAAACCTTTTGCACTCCTACATAAAACTGCACAGCTCCTTTATCTACTTAAATAAGTCACACTTCTTGTTTCTACTGTTTTGTACATTTTTGCTTTTTCATTTGTTATTGTTCATTCTCTACTTTTCTATTGATGTTGTTTTATCCAACAGTACTTGCCATAATCTTTATTTATATTTTTAGGACTGTTTGTTGTTATGCATCAACATGCTACAGTAAATTACTTGTAAGTGAAAACCTACTTGGCAATAAAAACTGATTCTGATACATCTGTGTTTATATATGTGACCATGGGATTGAGGACAATTTAATCAAGAGCCATGTCATAAGCCAAGTGGCAAAACAATTAGAAAGAGCTGAAAAATGTATTCTAAGAAAAATACAGAGGCTGAAATTAATCAGTTACTGGTATTACTTTACAAAGAAAAATTTCTGAGGCTAATGGTTCGACTGTTCCCAAAGCACACTGTATACACCAAAGAAAAAATGAAAATCTATCCTGTACTTGATAATCCAAGCGGGTGTGTACAAACCAGGAACAAGGGGAAGATAGTTGGTATAAGAGCTAAGCTAACAAAGCTTGGACCTCAGGATATTCCACCATACTTTTGGATATTGTCTGGTCACAGGACACCAATATATATATGACAAATACTCAACTGAAAATCAGAGGCTGTAGTGCTTGCACCATTACAGAGACCTGGTTCTGTCACAACAATACTGGATCAAGCTATTGCAATTGAGGATGGTGGCCACGTTCCATGCTGACAGAACACCATACTCTGGTAACACAAGAGGCGGTGGACTGTGTGTTCACATCAATGATGATTGATGGTCAAACAGTCAAAATTGAATGGGCAAGTTTTCCTGGATGCTTTTAATGTCAAGATGGCAACCATATTATCTGTCTAAGGAATTAACCAGTGCATTTTCTGTTGCTGTTTACATTCCTCCAGATGCAAATTCAAAAAATACACTACAGGAACTATATGAGGTCATCAGCAGTCACATGACAAAACAACTGGATAGTACTTATAATAGTTTGTGACTTTAATCAAACACACTTCAGAACTGTTCTACTTCCACTCGCATGTTCTCATACCATCAGTGTGAGTAACACCCTCTGTCAGTGGGAAACCCTGAGGGCCTTCTCTACCTTCAGAGAAAGCCTAACATACAGATGTGGACAAAATTATTAGCCCCCCTATGAAAATTTAATTTTTTAAAAAGTATTTCCCAAGTGCTGTTAAACAGAGCAAGGGATTTTTAACACAGCTTTTCCAAACATCCTAGTTTATTTTGGATGCTTACATTATTTTACTTTGCACACAGAAACACAATTATTTCACAAAAAAATAAAATAAAATATCAGGGTCAAAATTATTAGCCCCCCTGATGCTAATAGTCACTTGTGCATCCTTTTTGCTGGATAACAGCCTGCAATCATTTGCTGTAGTTTTCAACAAGTCTCAGACATGTTTCCTGAGGAATCCCAGCCCATTCTTGTTTGGCAAATCTCTCAAGCTCCTCCAGATTTGATGGTGTTTGGGCATGGACCTTGGTCTTCAGTTCACCCCACAGATTTTCTTTTTTTAAAGATTATTTTTTGGGCTTTTTTGCCTTTATTCACAGAACAGCTGAAGATTTAACAGGAAAGGGGGTAGGGAGAGAGGGGATGACACACAGCAAATGGGCCACAGGCGGGAGTCGAGCCAGCGGCCGCTGCATATGACTGACGGCCTCAGTGCATGGGGCGCACGCTCTACCAACTGAGCTATAGGGATGCCCCGACTCCACAGATTCTCAATGGGATTCAAGTCAGGGCTTTGTGCAGGCCAGTCAATAATGTTCACGTTGGTCTTCTGGAGGTAGTTTTTCACCAGGAGTGACAAATAGTTTGGGTTGCTGTCATGTTGGAAGACAAGTGATTTCTTTTGTTTTTGACATGATGATTTCACAAGCGACAGCTCAAACTGAAGCTCTTACTGAAGTTTTTATACTGTGTAAATTGGAAGATGACCTGCAGTTTTAACTTGATTTTACAAGCTTTGAGCATTATTAAATTCAAGCACATCATTGCACAACAGTGGTTTGTGCTATGGCTCAATAAAAAGGTCAGTTCTTAAGGGGGCTAATAATATTGACCCTGGTCATTTTTGTTTTTTCTGAAATAATTCTGTTATTGTGTGCAAACAGAAATAATTTATGCTTCTGAAGAAAACTAGCATGTTTAGAAATGCTATGTTGAAAATTCCTTGCTCTGTTAAAAAAGCACTTAAATTTAAATTTCACAGGGGTCTAATAATTTTGTCCTCAACTGCATCAGTTTTTCAAATGTTAAATTTCAATACATAATATTTGATTTATTTAATTTAATTGTTAAGGTATTCTCTACTCATTCTAATTTAAATCTCAATTTCTATCAACATTGCTTCAGAAATGAAAGGTTACTGTCATGAAAACGGCAAAATAGAATTATCCAATCAGATTTTTTTGCTATTGTCTCTAGGCAGAGAAAGGTTAGAGCTGGCTCAATCTTTGGTTAGGACTTTATCATAGGGACAGAAGGCCACGGCCTGTGTGTTTGTTTAGTCTGTTAGAAAACGATTTTCAGGGGGGCGCTAGTGAGCACCGATATGTAAGGACGTGTTTGTGCAGCGCTCCCGACCGCAGCGAACCTTTTTAAAAATAATACTTTTATAAAACAACTTCAGACGGACCATGTTTGCCTCTGACAACTGAATAACACCAGTGTATCATACAGACAGCTCCATTTTTTCGTAATATACAACTAAACGACAATATGCCTAAAGGAAAACAAAGAGGCCTCTGCTAAAGCCCTGGACTCAGCTGAAACCACGTCCGCGAATGAGGAATCCTCAGATGAGGAGACTACAGACCTGTCTGCTGTCATGGCTGCCATTGCAAGCAGTGAAAGCAGGATTTTGGCACAGATAGACTCAAGCACAGCTGACTTGAACACTAAGACAGACGAAACAGGAGACCCGCCTGTGTGAGTTGGAGTCCGGTTTGAATACATACTCAGATAGGGCGGCTGCTCCTGAAAACTAGCTAGCTATAAAAACGCGGACAGTTGCATATCTCGGTGAAAATGAATCTTAATGACACCAAATCTGAGATCCTAGGTTGGCATGGGACTCTGGGGCTATGAGCCAAATTTGGCTAATGTTGGCTACTAGGAGGCGCTGCAAATATGGGAATGTTATATCTCTTAAACGGAAACACATATTTTAACGAAATTTGGTGAATATGATGCTGGTTAAGTCCTGAGGCCAGAGGTTGAAGGTAATCACGACTGGTCAAAGTGGGCGTGGCTTATTACGAGATAAACAACAAACATTTATTTCAGCTCAAGTATTATGCTGAGGGCTGTGAAATTTACAGGGCATATATAGAATAGGACACAGACCACCCACACCAAAAATTGTGCTTCTACTCCACTAGGTGGCGCTGTAAGGGAAACAAACGCATTTTGGCCTGTAACTTCCACATTTTAAATCACATCTTCATAAACTTTATATCCTTCTGTTCCCTAAATAGAGTCGCATCTTCTGACATAGGCCACGCCCACTCCCATAGCATATTTCTCTTTTTAAATCGCTACACGTCAAAAACCTACTTTTTCGAACTCCTCCTAGGTTTTAAGGTTGATCTGCACGAAACTTTGGAGCCACCATCTCCAGACTTGTCTGATCAAAAGTTATCAAAAGAATTTTGCTACTCCAAAAAGTGCGGTACTTACAAATAAACAATTTTTTCAGCGAGCTAAAAAACACATACCCTTGCATATTTTTGTCAAAGTAAAAGCTATCAACATCAAACTCGAATCACTTATTTCAGAGGTCAATCAGAGGCTCTGTGCCAAATGTGGCGCAAATTGGTCCATAGGGGGCGCTATAAACAGAGAAACAAAAAGTGACATGAAAGTCGATCAGATTCGCATGAAATTTGGTGAGCATGATCTTGAGTCACTCCCGAGGCCAGCCATAAAGTTTAGTAATGTTTGGTCAAAGTAGGCATGGCTTATTACAAAAAACATATTCAGCCTTTCACACTTCCAGTGCTCTTCCCATTACAATAAAGCAGCGACGAACGGGCCCTCACGGCCTGCGCGTGTCGGCATGCAGGCAATCCTGATTCACGATCGGCATTATTCGCGTTCCGTGGGCTCGGCGAGAGCCGGGGGCCGAGTCGCACAGGGAGGCTTGGCCCCCGTTCATAACTGCTTGCAGTTCTAGTTATATGTTGGATTCATATAAATGTATATTTTTACACATAATTTAAAGCTAATACATTAACTTTAATATTTTGTTGATTTTGGAGACCTCTTGGATATTTTGGAGTATTTTTCACACCGTAATACCCTGAAAATACAACGTCAAAAATGATCTAAATTTAAAACTCCTCCTTCCTTCACTAACAACTGTAACTTTGCCTGTGAAAATGTAAACACAGGCTTGAAAAAACACATGTAAAAACGACACACAAAGTGCAACTCCATCCTGGAGCTAATGTTTGATAACTACAGCACATGTATGTCAGCTGATCTCACCTTAAAGGACTCCATGTCAGAGAGCAGACAGGCACTCTGCATCCGGGCACGAAGGTGGGTACCTTCAGCTGATGTGCCCAGTTTGGCCAGTACTTCTGACTGCTCTTCTAACAGATCCTCTGTCATAGGAGCAGGTTCCTGAAAAATAAATATGCACACACAGCAGCATCAATGTACTTCCATCATTTATGTTACTTGCACAGGGGTCTATGTTAGCACTGGATTTTAAGCCCAGCAACAACCAAATACAGCCACTGAAAAACAATATAATTTGGTATTATAATGTGGTATTAAAAAAAAAAAAAAACATCAACCACTACCAACACCATTCTTCACCTAACATCTACCTATTTTGACACAGTATACAAATATTTAATACTTTACTTACTGCATAAGCATTTGAAATTTTTCAAGTCTCTCTTGAAACTTTACTGACATGCCTGTATGAATTGGAAAGAACTGAAAAGTGTACTGGTTGTTGTAATTGTTCCTCTAGTCTATACTCACTGTAAAGAGATCCCTTACTAAAGCAATTTGAATGAACGGGGAGTCAATGCACCGTCGTTGTTTTAGCTAAAAATGCATTCTTAGCTTAAGTTAATACAAATCGAGCTGGTGTCTTCCAAACTTTAGGTTGTAGTGCAAAATCTTCTGTGCTTCCATAGACAATGTGCTAGGGCTGCAACAGTTGTGCCGTGTCCTGCACAGATCGCCTCCACGATTTGGCACACGTGATCCACGGAACGTGTAACCATCATAATATTTTACTGTTGCTGTTACTTTTGCATGAGTAATAATATCCAAAATCTCAATGCAGATTTGCAGTGAAAGACAGGACAGATGCATGCTGTGTTTTACACAACTCCTCTCAGCTCATTGGAGCAGCTCTGTCTCTGCCCGTCTGTGACACAGTGCGTCGAATGGCTATTTCTCATGATTTCTAACCAATCAGATAGTGCTGTGGACAAGACATTGAGCCAGACTACAGAGTAATAATGTATTATACTGTACACTGTATAATTATCTGTTATATATATAGTATATACATAGTACAGTCCATAATACAGAAGAGTTGGATATACAATACAAACCCTGAATTTTGTTATCCGTTGCACCCCTCATAGAGGTTAAAGCAGCCTCTGACAAACTGGCTGGTGGAGTATCTCCAAGATTTCATATAAACAATTCAGTAAGTTTTTTGTTTTTTTAAAGAAATGCCCCTCTTTCCAATTTTGTTTGAAATTGTAGCTAAAATCTTGACCAATTAGGCTTTATTTACATGCAACGATTTAAAAAACAAACATCATATCAACATTTTTTATTATTCAATCTGTATGAATGAATGAACTGCATGCATATACACTATGTTTTATTTATTTGAACCAAAGACTCCATGAATATGTGTATGTATGAGTGAATGAAAGAGATGCTGACCTGTGTGACAGGAACGTAGAGAGGCTCTGTAGAGTTAAGTAGAGTCATGTTGTTATGGGGGTGCAGCCGACCCTCTGCTTTACTTTTACTGCCATCCTTTTCTCCCTCACTATGTGGAGCCTCTATCTCACCCTGGTCACTCAGGCACTCAAAGAACTCATCCTCACTGTCGCTCCAAGAGTCCCAGGATTTTCCTGGAGACACCTCCCTTGTTGTAGTCATTGTTGCTGTTGAAGACAGTGTTATGGGCCGGACATTCTGGCAGCCGCCAGACACCCTGTGCTCTCTGTCTTTGCTTCCCTCCAGTACCTTGCGTGCTTCATCTCTGGCTCTCTTCCTCTCAATGCAGCAGTTCAGCATCTATGCAGGAACAGAAGCCCTTTTCAGACATGGAATACTTAATATTGCTGTCTTCATCTCTCTGGGTTGTTATTCAGCACTTAGTGTTCCTTACACCTTTATTAAGACAACCATTACAGAAAGAGCGAGTGGGAAAGGTGCCACTGCTAAAGAACAGCTGTGAGCTAAAATATTTGATGATATGAGGGAAGAAGAGTGTTTTTTCACAGACTGGATCACAGGCAGATTTCTGCAATTGAAGACTTAATTCATGTTCAGGGCTTCTCTTCTACTAAATCCATGAATACATTTTCTCATCAGTTCATCATTTATTAGACAGTGAATTCTACTACGTATGCACATTTGCAGTGCATGTTAACTAATATTAAATCTTCTAACATGTAGCAATTAACCCTCTGGGGACGGACCTCCTGCAGGTGGCCCCGCCCACTCCCGCTGTTAGCATAGTCCTGTTTAAGTTAATGTAAAACAAAAACTATATGAGCTAAAATGTTCATTCTTTTTGCTACTGAAAGCTAAGACTTTCACCTTTATTTCCAGCATGTTGTATACTTAAATACCAGGTTAATGATGTCATTACGTCACTTTACATGCAGGTCAACAACTCCAATAAAAAAAAGTATCGGCAAAAATGAAAGATCAGAGCCACAGCACCCCAGCACTTCCCAACAGCAGTCACAACCTCCTTCACCCTCTGAAAACAGTATAAATAATGAAAAAAAAAAAGTAGTGTAAATAATGTAAGTTATGATAAATATCTTGTTCATGTTCATTCAGTATTTTTTGGGGGACCACTGGGGAAATGTTCAAATGCTCAAACTTGAATACTTAAATCAGTTATTATTGTTAGTTGAGCAACATAATCTTTTATCTCAGGTTGTACAGATTTTATGACTACCAAGCATTTTAAAATGGCCTATGACATGACATCACAATTAGCATAAATACAAATGTATGCACTTTGGAGATATTTCTGTTTTAGAAAACGCCTTTGCACTGTGCTCATAAAAATGATCATATCTGAATAAGTAAACAATGTACATAATTCAAATCAGTTGTTGAGTGTTAAGAAATGTTTTGTCATTTTTTGTACATTTAGAAATCTTTTGGATCAATGTTTTTTGTCTGTTTTTTTAAGTGAAGTATGATGAAAAAACATTTTCGATTTTTGTATTTTTCATTTTTATGACAGAATTTCAACACTTTTATCAAGTATTGTGCTGTATTGACATACATAACCTTTTAGCTTAGGTTGTGCAGATTACAGGGATATAAGGAATTTGAAGATACTCCAAGAAATGACATCACAGTGAGCAAAAATACCAATTTAGGCACTGGCGAACCATTACTATTGCAGTCCTGAAAGGGTTAACTGACCACCTTTGCTTTTGTGCAAGTTGTTCCACACTGATTCAAGTTTGTAGTGAGATATTTTAAATAGCAGACAACTTTTTACTAAAATCAAGTAAATCAAAATCAAATAAATTAAAGCTAATCCAAACAAATTCTGTCGTGTCAGAAATGTCTCAGTCATGCAAGTGGCCAGACTGCCACTTACATAAACCCTGACAAACTACATGCAACTTACTCAATTAATTAATTAATTAATTAATAGTGTCAGTGGTAATGGGGAAACACATATTGGGCCTCATTCAAGAACATTTTCATATTCTTATATTAAATTTCTCTTACTTTCCTTCATACGAAGGGCTTGTACGAACATGACATGTCGGATCCAACAAATGCTCGTAACTTCAGATTGCTGTGTATATGATCTGCCTGTACGTATTTGAGTAAACGTGCATGAGACTAAAATGAGCATAATTAACATCCCAATAATATCATATATGGCTGCACTTCCTGGCCCATATGTCAGGAAGTGTCCATTCATGAAAATGGCATCAGAGAGCCACAGTAATGGGTGATCGATGACTGCACCAGGAGGAGAGGGCTAAGGGGAAGTTTTCCTCACGTAGATAGATGTTACAATAAGTGAGGATGTTTGCCTGGAAAGAGACTTCATAAACCTGCTTGTGCAAATACACTGCTCAGGCATAACATTATGACCACCTGCCTAATATTGTGTAGGTCCCCCTTTTGCTGCCAAAACAGCCCTGACCTGTCAAGGCATGGACTCCACTAGACCTCTGAAGGTGTGCTGTGGTATCTGGCGCCAAGACGTTAGCAGCAGATCCTTTAAAGTGATATTCCACTGCAATATAATAGTCCATTCAATATGTACTCACCCCTACGCCAATGTGAGGATGGGTGAAGATCTTCAGTTCACAAAACAATCCTGGAGTTTCAGCAGAAAACAGGGTTGCAGCTAATGGCAGTGAATGGCGACCATGGATAAAATGTAAAAAAAAAAGAAAAAAAAGAACACAAAACAAACACAAAATGTCTCCATCCTGCTTGTGTGGTGTAATCCAAGTGTCCGCGAGCCACGACATTAAAATTTAATCACAAAAGATGGCATTTACACCATGTTTTCAGCCGACATGTCAACTGTAGCATGTAGCAGGTAGCATGTAAACATGGCGTCGATCTTGCGATATTTTCACACGTGCATCCATTAAGAGATATACGAAGTCTTGCAAGATCGACGCCATGTTTACATGCTACCCGCTACATGCTACATGCTTGGCTAAAAACACAGCGTAAATGGCGTCTTTTGTGGTTAAATTTTAATGTCGCGGCTCGCGGACACTCAAGCAGGATGGAGACATTTTGTGTTTGTTTTATGTTCTTTTTTTTTTACATTTACATTTGGTCGCCATTCACTGCCATTAGCTGCAACTCTGTTTTCTGCTGAAACTCCAGGATTGTTTTGTGAACTGAAGATCTTCACCCATCTTCACATCAGCATAGTGGTGAGTACATATTGAGGACTATTATTGTGCGGTGGAATATCACTTTAAGTCCTGTAAGTTGCGAGGTGGGGCCTCCATGGATCGAACTTGTTTGTCCAGCACGTCCCACAGATGCTCAATTGGATTGAGATCTGGGGAATTTGGAGGCCAAGGCAACACCTCAAACTTGTTGTTGCATTCCTCAAACCATTCCTGAACCATTTTTGCTGTGTGGCAGGCTGCATTATCCTGCTGAAAGAGGGCACTGCCATCAGGAAATACCGTTTCCATGAAAGGGTGTACATGTTCTGCAACAATGCTTAGGTAGGTGGTACGTGTCAAAGTAACATCCACATGGATTGTTAACGACCACACAGTGGTTTAATACCTGAACTCCCAAGCCAGTCAGTCAGAACTGAAGAAGCCTCTTGGATGAGAGGCGAAACGTCTTCAAGAACTCTATGAAGTCCAGTTGCCTACAACAAACCTTGCTACGGATCCACATGGATGGCAGGACCCAAGGTTTCCCAACAGAACATTACCCAAAGCATCACACTGCCTACAACGGCTTGCCTTCTTCCCATAGTGCATCCTGGTGCCATGTGTTCCCCAGGTAAGCGACACATACGTACCCGGCCATCCACGTGATGTAAAAGAAAACGTGATTCATCAGACCAGGCCACCTTCTTCCATTGCTCCATCGTCCAGTTCTGATGCTCACGTGCCCTTGCTGGCACTTTGGGTGGTGGACAGGGCTCAGCATGGGCACCCTGACTGGTCTGCGGGTATGCAGCCCCATATGCAACAAACTGTGATGCACTGTATTCTGACACCTTTCTATCAGAACCAGCATTAACTTCTTCAGCAATTTGAGCTACAGTAGTTCATCTGTTGGATCGGACCACACAGGCCAACCTTCGCTCCAGACGTGCATCATTGAGCCTTGGCTGCCCATGACCCTGTCGCTGGTTCACCACTGTTCCTGTGGGGGGAACACCCCACAAGAACTGCAGTTTTGGATGCTCTGACCCGGTTGTCTAGCCATCACAATTTGGCCCTTGTTAAACTCGCTCAAATCCTTCCGCTTGCCCATTTTTCCTGCTTCTAACACATCAACTTTAAGGACAAAATGTTCACTTGCTGCCGAATATATCCCACCCACTAACAGGTGCCATGTTGAGGAGATAATCAGTGTTATTCACTTCACCTGTCGGTGGTCATAATGTTGTGCCTGTTCGGTGTATATAACCAATACACCTGACAGCAGGTAATAATAGACCATTGAATGAATGATGATAGACTTTATATGTAAATTTGCAATTATATTATAATTTGAAATGTAGTCAAACAGAATAATGTTAACATAATTATGAAGTGTAATTTATTTTTCAAAGTCAAAATGTCCTAAAATTAATGAAATATACATTCATTATTGAAAAACGTCAGTTTGGATACCAGCAGACTGACGCACATCGTAAATGGTGTTGCCAAAGAAAATTCAAAAAAAGAAAATTCAAAAAAAAAAAAAGGTCAATGTGACACGTCCACACCACTTAAGAACAAATCTGGTCATATGAGTGATTCTTGCATGAGGCCCATTGTGATCCAAATTGTTTTCTAAAATAGCTGCACATCATGTTTAAGATCTTGCCTATGGTACCACATTTCTGTCAATATGAATGTCATTTGGTCTACTGTAATTTTGGACTTTTATTAAAAGCTTTACATTTCTTACTTTTAGATAACTTGAGTCTTGGAAAAAGTGAAAACCTGGCCTTGACTGTGATTGTTTTTTGTTTTCCCCGTGACACATTTCTCTGCAATGAGGAAAAACCATAGCCACTAATTTGTTTTGTGTTTTTTAAACTCACTTCATCTGTTCTCATAGCTCAAAAACACACAGTGTGCATTTTGTATAAATGGCTACCTGGAGCTTCTGATGCAAAAGACAACAGCGAAGATCAGGAGGTCCACTGGCCAGTCTGCAGATTAGGAGGCATACGAAGAAGGTAAGAAGAATATGAGAGAACATGACTATGTTAATAGACTGAGCAACTACACCAACTATTTCTTGACACATGCAATTCATGCAGCCTTGCAAAGATAATTGCCTTTAGAGATAATTATATCATTATCATCATTATGATTATAGTGACCCTAATTATCATTGTGATCATAAATCATTGTATTGTTAAAATGTGCTGAAAATATTCAAAAAGTACAGATACACACATTGAAATCCTTTCAGCAAGTTTTATACTGAAAAATTTGTGATAATTGGAAATGGTATCATATAGCTTATGAAGTGAAGTAACTAACTGAAGTAAAACCAAAGTCATTTTGCTGTTCCACTTGTGTCTGAGACTGTTGCTAACTTTGGTTGATGTTGGACACTATTTACTGTTTTCCAAAAATGGCTAATCAAATTTCCACTTGGATTTCTGTGCGTCTGTCTGAACACTCAAAATAGGTGGTAAAGAAATGTGTAAATAAACTCTACACGTACAATAGCTGGGTTTCAGTCGCGTGATTATGATGAGGCGCGAAATTCAGATGGAGGGCAGGAAGTGAACAGCAGCTATGGATGAGATGGAGGATGGTACAGAGATGGAGGAAAGTCCGTATTGTGCTAGCTTAGACGTTATTACAAGAGGAAGATATAAACAGAAAATAAGTAGATATGTTGGACGTGATCCTTATCTTATGAAAAAGAGATTTTTGGACCGAAAAATTGCCGGCTATCAAGGCAGTAGATATTAGCAATTACCTTGTTCTCCAGACCTCTTTCTACACAAAACAACAGATGAAAGCATAAAAAAGTATGGAGGCATGCAACTTTTTCGTCAGCGGTCCACGACCTCGGTACCAAAGTGCTCCACAATGACTACACACAATGACTGGTTTTCGCCAGGGTGAGTGTTTTTCCTTTTACTGTTTTATGGGTTAACATAGTGCTAGCAGTTAACGTTAGCAACAAACATTCAATGCCGCCGCCCCGGTATCTCTCTGCATTAACTTTAGAGTTGCTTGTGTTATTAGTTGATCCTCCCTTACTTTCATCCTCTCCTCTCGTTGACACGATGTCTCTAACATGGGCTTACTTTTCTGGTAACCGAAATTAAGTGTACGAGGCCAGTGTACCGTGTCGACATCCTTTAAAGCGCTAGGACAGCCTAAAGAGAGCAACAAATCTCTAATCAGACGTTTGCCCCCTGCAATACACATATTGTTGTCAGTTACAGGACTACAAACTCTAAGAAAACAAAGAAGAAACCGCACTTCACCATTACAAACTAAGGAAACACAAAAGGTAACTTAACAATGACAAAGTGGTCACTGCACAAACGGGCATTGTCTGACTCTGCTCCTCCCGACTGCAGACAAAGGTTCAAAATCCACTTTTTACAGCGTTTTTCGGTCGACTTCTAAATTTTTCACCTTTGTGAACTACAACTTAAGGCACTCGATAAAAACTTTTTGTTGTTTCTCATGCAAAACATGGGCATTATGCAGTTTGCTGGACTTCATCTTCAGGAAAAAATTACTTCCTGCCCTCCATCTGCATTTCCCACTACAGCGACGCAGCGCTATAAGACAAGTTACAGGCAGTTTTTGCTATGCTCAGGTGTGTGTTGTACCCACCCGTGGATGAGGTAATTGTTTTCCCAGCGGTAGCGCAACTCTAGCACAAACTCCTGCCAGAGATGGGCGACAGCCCGCAGCCCGCCATGGTTGTAGTTGACCAGACATACACACAGTGCCAGCCGATAAGTCAGACTGTCGCTGGGTGCTGACTTCAGCTGAAGAAATAGTTTCTGGATGTAGGAGGGACAGAGAGCAGGAAGAAAGAGGGATTAACGGTCTACGGAAAAGTTTAATTCAGAACAGCAAACAAATGCAGGTATATATATATATATATATATATATATATATATATATATATATATATATATATACACACATATATATACATATATACACATATATATATATATATATATATATATATATATATATATATATATATATATATAAAGCTTTTAACTGACACAGGCTGACCACAGGGAATGCAACTGTCAAAATTCATCTACAGCGGCTTGACACCACATTACTTGGGGTGTATTACCTTCATGGGGCCTCTTTTTCAACTTTTCTGGGATTCGGTTTTTTGTTTTTTTGATACAGCATAATTATGACTGAAATAGTACTCTGCATGCAATAGTCGCTAAAACATTAGCTTAATTACTTGGGGACTTGCAGAAATGGCAGTAAAAACAGTCAGGAATGTTCAATTATGCACAGATTAATTCTTCCCACCCAATATTTATTGATAAGGCCTTGTGAATAGGGTCATGGTGTTTTGTCATTTTTAAAAACTGTGTCCTCAGAAAAAAAGTATGGGAAACTCTGCATTACATTAAACATTCCTTATTCAACAGATACATCCTTTACTCTAAAAAAAACTGTCTGACACCCCAGTCAAACTAGTGTGTGGTAAAAGAGCAAACATACATCGTCAGAGTTTTTATCTTGCTTGGTGTTCCCACAGGCATTTGACTGGGCCATTTTATTCTTGCTGTTCTCTGGTGACTTCTCCACAGCAGCATCTGGGAAGAGATACTAACAGAAAAAAACACAAAAACTTAAATATAAAAGTACAGTTCATTTGTACATTTACATAAACAGTGACCCCTTCCAAAGAGTTTATGTATCATTGGCAAAATCCCATACTGAATGACTGTTGGATTTTAATTTAAGGATTATCCCTAGAGAGAGAATTTTACTCAGATTGGATAAGTCAGCTGTCTCTGCCTGTAAGTACTGTAGTTTCTGTTAAATTATTAGAATGTTAGCAGATCGCTGAGAAATGGTCATCTCAGGACAGTACTGCTTAATTCCCTTGAGCAAGACTTTATTTCACTGAATAAGACTCTTTTATCAAGTGATTCACTTGAATTTGATGGATTTACTTGGTTTAGTTGGTTCAACTGGAACCAACAAGTCAAAGCCTCTGTATTAAGTGAGCTGAGAATGAGATTCAATAATCAACAATCTTTCTCTAAAATCGCTTGCAGCAGCTTCAATGGTCAATTCTTAAACAAAAAGTGTGAGCTTGAATATACATTGCCTGGCCAAAAAACACACTCTAATATTTCATAGGACCACGATAATCTTACACAATGTCACAACATTTATTTCTGTCCAGAGTTGCATTAAATTTTTGCCAAGATTTTGCATTGATGATGGGAGAGTCGGACTGCTGTGTAGAGTCTTCTGCAGCACATCCATAAGACTCTCAATGGGGTTGAGGTCTGGACTCTGTGGTGCCTAATTCATGTGTGAAAATGATGTCTCATGCTCCCTGAACCACTCTTTCACAATTTGAGCCCCATGAATCCTGGCACTGTCATCTTGGACTATGTCCATGTCACCAGGGAAGAGAAAATCCATTGATGGAAAAACCTGCTCATTCAGTATATTCAGGTAGTGAGCTGACCTCATTTTTTGGGCTCATAAAGTTGCTGAACCTTGACCTGAGCAACTGAAGCAACCCCAGATCATAACACTGAACACACATAACACACCCACAGGCTTGTACAGTAGGCACTAAGCATGATGGGTGCATCACTTCATCTGCCTCTCTTCTTACCCTGATGCGCACATCACTCTGACAGGGTAAATCTGGACTCATCAGATGCAGGACAATAATTTGACCCTTCTCAAACAGAGTAACATCTTTTCCATGATCACAGGATATGTCTTCTGACATTGTTGTTTAATAAATGAGAAGCTCCTCACTGCATCACTTAGGGTTAAATAACTTGTTGCCTGCTAAAACATATTAATTATTGAATGTAAGGCTCTTATCTATTTGCTTAGTTAAATCCAGGTGGTGACTTTTTTGGCCAGGCAGTGTATGATGAGTAATACAGAAATAGTAGTAGCAGTAATGCAGCATACTGTATCGCCCAAACCATAAGCTGAATAATGACATTTCTCTTGAGGAGGTGCAAATATACAGTAATACACTGATCAGGCATACATATATATATATATATAAATATATATATTGAGACATATATAAATATATATATATATATATATGCCTCATTCCCAGGTTGTCAGATATTAACACTTTAGGTTGGTTGTTTGGACAAGCCATTGCACCTTTGGATAGTTCATCGAAAAAAAGAAATTTCAGTCATTGAAGGTCGGGTTTAGATTTTTAGTCCACAAACACTGCTGGAGGAAAACAGTGTTGCAGAATCTCCAAAACGATTTAAGTGAATGCTGACCAAATGTAAAAGAACAACAGAAAAAAACAAAAAATGCCTCCATACTGCTTGTCTGGTGTAATCCAAGTCTCCTAAAGCCCCAACATGCCGTTCACTTGCACAGGCACACCGTCACACCATGCTCACCCAGTTTAGACAATGAGCACGCGTGTGTGAACATGTGTGAACATGGCTCCAAGCTAAGGATCTACACTGAAGATTCAGGCTAAAAACATGGTGTAAATTACGTTTTTCAAGTCAACTTCACTTTTCTGATGTAAAATGGCAACCACAAAGCCATGTTCCAGTGCCTGGATTCCAGCTGTTTGGATTGCAGTGATCTGTTTGCTGCTCTTTTATTTAGCTTTCAGCAGTTTGTAAAAAGACTGCCTCAATTTCTTGTTGAATCTATCTATCTCTTGTACAATCAATCACACGACAGCTCTTTCTTATACTAGATGTGTTTTTTGTTTTTGCGGCTTCAGGCAGAAAGTTAACACTGCCATTCAGCAACCTTTTCACCACTCAGTGGGTGTGATGGCAGTGAGTATTATGGGTTTACTGCAATGAGCTGGAAAAGAGCCATTGTCTTAAATATGCTGGATTGTGCTGGTTTACTTACAAGCTTAGCAACACATGAAAGCACAGAGTATACCTGTGTGAGACTTCTGTAATTTCTCTTTTTTAAACTCTATGTGCACACTGGAATTTCAATTTATTTTTTCAATTTATTTTTCAAACACTTTTTATTCTCTGTTAATCAAGAACACTTTTAACCTGAAGTTTCCATTGTTGTGTTTGTTTTCTGTGATAGTAATACCAATATTAAACAATCAGCAAGATTAGTCCTTACCAGTAGGACGGAATTGAGTAATTCAGTGTTGAGTGGTGACTCATCAATGTGTCTGTGGCGTCGGATGTGCTTTCGGGCACTGTGCACCATATTGGAGACAGAGAGTTTAGAAATCGGCACTGTTGCTGCTGGCTCTGTCAGCTTGGATAAGGCAGAGCTGATATCACTATTTTCTGCATGGGAAAAATAGCAGTTATTTAGTTTGTAACAGGAGGCTCAAACTCTTCACAAACACCAGTGAAATAAGGTAGCAAATGTGTGCTTAGTGAAAATACAATGAGACCAATGCCATCCATTTCAGTGTTAAACATTACAGCCAGCAACCTGACCTTTGCCCTCCTCTTCAGCCAATCCCCTTCCCAGAATCTCTTCTGTAGACTCCTTCCTACAACAGAGCTTAAAAAACTCTGTCAGAAAGTCACCTGCATGGGAATAGAAGACTGGGTCAAATTTTTACACTGGTTATACTACCAAGACTGAAACCCTCTGCAAAGACCAAACCCATCTGCCTGAATGATGACCACGCAGCAGCACTCACCTCCACTATCAGGAAGCGCTTTGAGTGGTTGGTTAAAACATTCACCTACTCCCTCCCTGACTCACTGGACCCACCTCAGTTTGTGTGCAGATCAAACAGATATACAGACAATGTTATCATCCTTGCCTCTGCACTTGCTTCTGCACTTGCTTCCTCCACTTGGACCACAGAAACACATATGTGAGAATGCTGTTCACTGATTATAGTTCAACATTCAATACCACATACAATACCATGAGTGGATACTGAACTTCCTGATGAGCAGACCCCAGGCTGTGCAGATAGGCAGCACTGCATCCTCCACCCTGACTCTCAACACAGATGCCTCTCAGGGCTGCGTGTGCCTGCACTCCCTGACAACCTCCATCTCAACATGTACAAATCTAGCAACACGTATAGAATGTCAAACACATTTAGAGACGAGTTAACCCTCTGGAATATTTTTTCCCTTCTCTATGCACGATGTGCCAGAAGCCCCTTATCTACCTCCATATCAATTGCTGTTATTTTACGGTTTCCTTGCCTTCAGCTGATAAGAGTCATGTTATGTTACTTTTGATGAAAATGGAACATTTCCTGCTTTTGCTGCTACCTAATAAGAGCTTTAAGATAACAAAATAACAGGCTCTTTTATTGTGAAGAATTTATACAAAATAAAATGTATATCCACCGTTCAGCTACTTGAAAAATCTGTCATCACTAAATATTTATCTTCGAGCGGATGCCAATGTTGGGCTGACACATCAAGCCTCTACTGAAAGGTGCAAAAAAAGATAGCATGACCACCTGGGAGTCATTTTTACATCACTGCCAATCAGAGCTAAAGTCACTAAATACCTGTGGCAACTTAAGAGTCATTTGACTCTTGGTTTCTGACTTAATTTCTGTTTGCGTGTGTTTGTTAACCTAAATTAACTGAAACCAACGCCAAGCTTATGCATGGTTAGCAAATTAAGAGGATATTGGACTTGGCTCCAACTGTACCATCTGCTGGGGCTGACACTGTGAGAGACAATGGAACTGACTACAGCAGGTGGGTCCAGCTCATCAGGGTTCAGGTAAGACTGCATCATTTCTCTGTCATCAGCACCCCAGGCATTCAACATATATTGTGACCTGTAACTGGTACATCAGTAAGGTTTAGTGCTTATTGAATTACCAAGACCAGGGGTCCGTAACCTTAACAATCTCAAGAGCCACAACTATTAAAATCTCTTGTTTCCTGAAGACTTTTTTTTTCTAATTTGGCATCCATAGGTAGCTTACAGAGACTCATAGACGTAGGCTAAGACACACATAGGGGCGGCTGTGGCTCAGTGGTAGAGCGGGTCGTCTCCCAATCGGAAGGTTGGTGGTTTGATTCCCAGCTCCCCTGGTCTACATGAAGTGTCCTTGGGCAAGACACTGAACCCCGCGCCATGTGTGTATGAATGTGTGTGAATGACTTCTGATGCACAGGTTTGGTCTTTGTAGAAGAAGCCACCTGTCATTAGTGTGTGAATGGGGTGAATATGACTTGTAGTTGTGAAAGCGCTTTGAGTAGTCTGTGACTAGAAAAGCGCTATATAAATACAGACCATTCACATTTTAGTAGACGAAATGTTAAAAATTTGGTGTATAGGCTACATATCTTACAGTTGGTAAATGAGAATTACTTTACACAAAAAAGTTGAGACAACTCCGGCATGGATTTTTGAGTTTTGAGTCATCCCAATTATTTCATAGACCTATAACAATGATGAATGAAAATTAAGATGCTGGAAAAAAACATTATTCATTTCAATATAGCTATTTGCCAAAGTCACAGGGAACCACTGGAGAGGGGCTAAGGAGCCACAGGTTGCAGACCCCTGACCTAAACCTACAGTATAGAGCAATTAGAGGTGGTTACAGAGGTGGTTCAATATCACACTACACCCCCGTAGAATAGTATAAAAATATGTTAATCATTCTATTTAAATAAGGTTTTACTCATTTTTATAAACAACTGATTTATATTAGAGATAATAGATAATTCCACTTGCTCCCTAGTTTATGGAATATTTCAATTAAATTAAATTCAAATCCAAAGTGGCTTTATTGGCATGACCATAATAAAGTACAGTATTGCCAAAGCACATTGTTCAAAATGAAACACACAATATTTTAAGTGCTAAGCAAGAACACTATATTATACATTTCAATATATGTATATATTTCAATGCCCTGAAATAAGACAGGTTAAGGCAGATTGCTGTGCTTGCTTAAACAAAAAAAAAACAAAAACGCTGGTCTAGAAATTTCTTGAAACAATTCGTATCAGAAACAGATGAAACAATATGTCACTGTATCATATTATATATATTTCACCTTTTACAGCTACAGAAATGCAATGCATACCAGACACTGAGGGATTCATCTTACCCAGTAAACACTGAGGGTTTTCAGCTGTCCTGACTCGGACTGACCAGTGAGGAGCTTGGAGAGGGTCAAGGTCACTGCCGGGTCACATAAAAAGAATATATGGTTAAATCACTAAGGCATTACCAACTAGTTTGAAACTTCATTCATAATGCATTAATAATACATTTGGTACAATCCTATAAATCAGATTAACTGTTGCTGGTCAATGTTGCTGGCAATTTCTATGAGCAAGTTTATTTACTATATTGTTTTTCAATGAAATAATTTATTCACTGAATAAATCACAAATCAGAGTCATCCAAGATTCTCAGTGGGGCAGACAGAGTACACACACACACAAAGTAAAAAAAAAAATCTTATTTTTTATTACTCCTTTAAAAGGTAATAGTATTACTTTACTCCAAAGTTAAACTCCTGATCCTCTGAACAGGTACACCCAGAAAGCCTTTGCTGGCCGTGATGCTTCCAAAATTCTACCCCTCAGTGATGCACAGATGTCAGTTACGACTGCAGACACTGCAGACCAGGTCAAAAAAATTAACATTGTGATTAATAGTGTGTGTGTCTCCGCAGAGAGAGAGAGGCTGAGTGCGTGTTTATGTGTGATGAGACAGCAGCTATAGCTTGTTTGATTACTTAACTGACTTTCTTCTGGAGAATTTCCTCTGTTGTGTCAGGTTTATAACTACAGATTTTAGTTTTGCTCCTCAAATGTCCCACATATTAGCTGCAGTGACATACAGTGTCAGTGGAAACAAAACGGAAAGCAGCTTCTCTAATAAATTGTATAAGAAAACATTCAGACATTAATACAAACAAATCACCTGGATAGGGCTGCAACTATCAATTATTTTAGGAATCAAGTATTCTATCGATTATTCTTTGGATTAACTGAGCAATTGGATAAGAAATGTGCACTCTGCAGTTTTTTTCCATTAAATTATTATAAGAATATATAAAAGAATAT
>JAJHUR010091683.1:0-12519 GCA_027495735.1 Lutjanus campechanus | reverse complement strand
GTACTTATCAAAAGCAATGAGAAAACCACTGGATTACCACACAATTTAAAAACAAAAAAACAAAACAAAACACTTCCTTCTCCCTCATTAGAATTTTGGTTGCTTAAGATGAATCACTGTGATCTCGAATTTCCACTTGAAACCACAAAAAAGATTTCATTCATTTGAGAAATACTGAAAGAAAAAAGGAAAAATCTAAGGATAAATGAAATTCTGGATGTTGCAAAAGTTCAATCATATTTCTTAAAAGTAAAAAATGATTCCACAATTGATTCAAACAATCAGCATCGTCATCGTCAAAACATTCACGCGGGTCTAAATGTCATGCGCTGTGTCTCGACCCATTTGTTTACCGTATAAAGTGACCAAGTGAAGAGAAAACCCTTAAGTCTTGGGAGGATGTGGTGTGACAGTTCACATTTTCCACTGTGAAAGTTCAGGTTTTCTAACTTTGTGTGTCAACAGTAAACAGCATGAAAAGTTAAGAGAGGGCTGTAAAGGTTGCAAACCCGCTGCGCTGAATATTCAACAGGCTTGTTTTTCCCCTAATAAAAGCTGAGGCTACAGCTTTAATGGAGGGAAAAAGCCCCCAGAGAAACTGGGATATTTTTATTCAGAGGATCAGAAAGGGCTCAGCAGCATGAAAACACCAACTGTGTGCAGCAGCAGCAGCAGCATGCAGAGCATTTTATCTCCCTCTGGATACATGATTATCATGATTGTGCATGGTTGTCTTCTTCAGGGGGATCTCTGTAAGGACAGGAAAAGACAACCAAAGCTCCTTGTGACTACACAGAATACTTGATGTTTCTGTGCTGGGAGGAAAAGACAAGTGTTAATGTGCTCATGTATGTGACGGCATAATTGCAGAACAAGCAGCGGCTACTTGTCGTCTCAGCTCTGCATCTGGCCCTCATTAGGAAATGCCTTTGAAGCTTTGCAGGAGAAGCTGCTGTGCCGACTACGGAGAAGACCCGGGCCAGGCGAGGAGGCCGGACGCCTCATCGCTGACGTTCACTACAGTTTGGCAGCGTTAGCCGCTGTATTGACCCCAGCTTGTGCTGTCCGGCGGTTCGTTTCCCTTTGATGTCCTGAGTGAGCCTGCTGAGCTCAACTGTGCAGAGTCGGCCTCAGAGCCTTCCAATTATCCCGGCGAGGAGGAGGGAACATACAGGAATGAAAAGTCAGCCGAAGGGATTTTGTCTCCTTCTTTATAGGTCGACCGTCACAAGGTCAGAGGAAAAAAACACTTCCAGCTATATCCAGAAGCTAAAAGTTAAGACTTCCCATCTTCAGGAGGATAAGCAAGCTTTTTCTGAAGCCAAATAGACCTAAGGTTAATAAGAAAAACTTGAACTCTTGTAGACAGTGAATCCAAAAAAGTTGAGGCTATTCATGAAAAAATAGAATTTCTACCTCGCAGTTTAATGCCTCTGCCAAACCGTAAAGTTCCAGTTTACATCCATGTTTGAAGGAATTTAATAAAAGGTCCTGCGTGTTTTTTGGCAAAGTGGAAATTATCACTATAAATGTTTGATTCCACTGAACACTTTCCGGTGAGAAACATGCCGTCTTCTCATAGAGACTATGTTTACAGGAGTACTGAGGACTGATAGAGAGCTGAACATTATGTCATTATGACGTTGGCCTTTGACCTTCTGCATCATAATCACTTCATCATTTCATCCTATTAGATATTTGTGTGACATTTTATCTATAATTAGCACATGAATTCTTGAGTTATGGCCAAAAATGTGTTATGAGGTCACCTTGATCTCTGACCTCAAAATCTAATCGGTTCATCTTTGAGTCCAAGCTAACGTTTGTGCCAAGTTTCCACCAAGACGTTCTTGGCATAAAAAGAATCATTTATGAACAATTAATAACCACACTAAAAGTTTACAGCCATGCTAGCACCTTTGTGAGGCTGTAAATGCTACCATCAGCATGATAACATGCTCACAATGGCAATGGTAACATGCTAACGTTTAGCAGGTAAAATGTTTACTATGTTCACTATCTTGCATGTTAGCATGCTAACATGACCCCGTGGGATCAGCACTTAAAAATATTAGTGCCTATCCCTGATTTCTCTACAAAATTTCACAACAATACATCAAATGTTTGTTGTAATATTTGTTTGATGCAAGCTGAAGAGTGAGTCCACTAGCATGGCTCAAACTGTAATATTACCAAATCCAATACTGAAGCTAATTGCCTTTTTTATTTTATTTTCCACATGTCAAAAATGGAACACTAGTGCAAACACAGAGGGCTTTTAAACGATGTTACAAAGGTAGAGGGCTCTGTGATCAATGCCTGTCAGCCATATGAATGGACAATGACAATCCTAACACTGAGTATATCAGTTGTCGTTTCTCCACAAGTCTACTTCCTCCTGAACATGCCACTGTCACATTATCTAGAGAAGCTCTACTCTTATTCTACTCTTAACACTGCATCCAACAGAAATGTACAAATTCCAAAATACACAACCTGTATCTGCAGCAACTGAGTTACCAAAAGTTAATATCTTGCACTCAAAATGTTGAAAACGGGCACTGTACCTTTACAAGAGGGTTCAGCAAGCAGGTCTCTTGTCAGAAAACTAAAATAAAATAACTAACAAACCAACGGCTCTCCAAAAGTAGAATCTGGACCCAAATCTTGACCTAACAAACGTTTAATCACAAGGACTACAAAACAAGAGCAGCACAGTGGTCCATAAAGTGAGAGGATGAGTCAACCTTCAGTCCTGTTGCTGTATAATCACACATCAAGTTATTTTTGGTGCGATCACTTTCAACTCCCTGCTATTCTTCCTCTGGTGCCGCCGCAGACCTCGTGCATGCGGATAAACATAGCATCCGGGAACGACAAGCGTTTGCTCAATTATGGAAATCAAAGAAATTATACACACACACACCCGTCATTATGTTCATTCCTCTGTCTGACCATTTCTACCTCATTATATCTCTGTCAGAAAACTTGTACAGTGCATATCCGGAAAAAAGGAAAATTGATTCTTGTTATTTCAAGATAGGAACAAACTTCAGAATCTGAGTATCTGAGCATGAAAACGTCTTCTGGAACAGAGGATTTAAAATTACAGAGAAACAGTTTGGACCATCTGCGAGACACATGCAGAGATATTCAAACCCTGCTGAATCTAAGTCTACAGCTTATTGTACTCTTAAAAAATTCTGCAGTGGTTCAGATGCTTTGCAAATGTGGGATATTAAAATATAAACTTCCAAGTCTGAGAAAAGACAAAAGCAGGTCATGTGTTCAAGTGTCCAGACAACTTAAAAAGAGGACAAAACCAGTGTGTTTGCCAAAAACAGTCACATCACAACACATTTACATACAGATGAGCTGGATTTAACAAGTAGAACATGCATAGAAAGTACAGAGAATTTGCTCTCGACACAGCTGTCATTTGGTCAGTAACAACACAAACACTAACAACACACACACAGGAATGTAATACTGCCAGTTTTGGATATGACAGCCGTCTTTTGTCCACAGGTGCACCACAAAAAAACTTTACTTTACTTTACTCAGCAGTTACAGAGATGGGCGAGATTAATACCAATTCTTAAATCAGACATTTGAACAGGAATGTAAAGCAGGATGGTACTTGGGTACTTTTTCTCCAATATTTTGGACAAGTTGTGGTTCTGCAGTCATTTGAGTGTCTAAGGAATAATCATTTGCATTTACTACAGTCTGTATTTAATTCTACAAGTTGTGCCAGAAGTAATTCCTATTCTGTTAAAACTGTATTCCGTAAACTATTATAAAGAAATGAGAAAGCAAAGTAGTTCTGCAGGGTTCTGTTGTTGGCCCACTTCTCTTCAGTTACAAACGCTGTAAATGAAGTAGTTAATTTCCGATCAGTGACGAGAATAAATCTAATTCACTTCCCTAAATCGTAAAGTATAACATTTAATACTGATGGAAGATAGTAGTAGAACAATTTTTTCACTTTCTGTCCAACTGTTGCAGTACTTGACCATCCGTTAGCCACTCTTACTTGTGCTCAATTCACCGTTGTCAACTTCATGTTCAGCACAGCTGCTCGAAATAATCTCCTCCTGATCTGCACTCCTCTTTGAAATAGCTCTCATTTGGAGCCACAATTTCTGTCTCCTCATTTCATCTCCGCCAACTATACAGTACTACCATCACAGTCAGGCTTATAACTACCAGACGGGCGACGCTACGTGCAAGATCATGATCTGGTATTTTATGTATTTTCATTTGAAATGCATTTTATTTTTAAAAAATATTTCTGAAATTCCTTTGCGTACCACTAGATGGAACTTTCATACCACTGGTGGTACAGTAACTGCCTCTTTAAACTTTTTATCATGATCAACACAATGAGTATAGTATTTTATCTATTATCTACTGTGTACTGCTGCTCTGCGCGTATCAAAAAATAGCTGTGGTCAGTATTTTTTGGCTGTGTTTTGTTGCTTCATGTTGTTTGCATGCCTGTATGTACCAAAATGGTTTGTTGCTGTGTTACTGTACTGATGTTTCACACCGTTTCCTGTTTCTCTGCATGGCTCATGTTCTGTCTTGTAAAATTAGTGTTTTGTATCTGTTGCTGTTTCTATGGTGTCTTGTTATCTTTGTTCTGTACATTTTATCACTCCATAGGTTTCAAAACATCTCACCAAAGGACTGCAGTTGGCAACACTTGCACAATTGTGGTTGTTTTACATATGAAAACCCAAATACTGCAGGCACGGGCTACAAATCAGAACAGGCCATGAATGCAATTATATCGAGCAGTCTATTAAAAGGGAGAAAACAACTAGTCAACTCTTATGTCTCTAGAAACAAACATAAACAATGAACATTGCTGTTAGCCTCCCCTTAAACAACCCACTAGAGGAGACCACAGAAAGGTGTGTTTGATTGCTGTGCCTCTATTTCAGGAATGTGCTTTATCTGGTTCAACCATTTATCTTGACAGCTGCTCTCCAGAGGTCCAGTTTCCCCTCAGAACCATTTGGTGCAAAACTGTCAAATGCAAACAAAACTGCCAATCTGCAGGTTTAACAGGATTCATCCTCCAACTGAAACCGAGACTTAATGAAGTACAATAAAAAAAAATAAGAAAGGATAATGATTATTAAAAACCATCAGTATCTCACAGTGGTGGATTCCAGAGTATCTTTGCACAAGCTCTTTGAAGATGTGGTTATGATTACCCTGACATATGATTTATTCTGCTGGATGACAGCCTGAAGAGGCTGGTGGGTTAAAATCTGGCAGACACACTCCAGAACTGTGCTCCACCTACAATTTATTGCACTGAGATTCACTTTTTTTTTTTTTGCCTTAAGCATAAGAGCCAATCAGCTGCGTCTGGGCACCTTTTCTGAAATGAAGGTTTTTGCCAAGTTCCAAATTGTTTGTCTCATCTTTTAATAGTTTTATTAGATTTAGCCCTCAGCTTATTTGCAGTAATAACACTTAATTTGCAAAGAACAAAACAGGTACAATTTATCTGCATCAGAAAGTATTTTGCGAGGTTAAATTCCTGAGTGATTTAAGGATCATTTCCTCCCTCTCTGTGCACAAAAACAAACTCAAAATATATAACTCACAGTTTAATCCAAGTAAGACTGCCTACTGTTCAGTCATTGAGGTAATTATCAATCCTCATCAAGACATCCAGGGATTGTTTTCAACTTTCTCCCTCACTGTTCTTTAAATACGTGACTTTAACTTTAGCCTTTACTCCAGAGACAGTTTGGTACATCATTAATCAGCCTATTCAGCTCACTGCAAGTCGCCCCGAGCAGTGATTTAGGACTTCATTCACTCTGTTAAGGACACACAACTCTTCTGAATCCTTTTTTCCTCTTAACACAGCAATTCCTTCTGTTGACAACAGTGCCCCCTAGAGGGAAAATACGTTTCAGGTGCAGAAAATGTGTGACTGTTTTAAAATCTTCAAACTGCACTCCAGAGAACGACAACTGCAGAAAAATGGGAAAAATGAGAACAGAAATGTGTTTTTTTCTTAAAAAACTGAAAAAATGTGTTTTTTTCTTAAAAAAACACATTTAGTGTGATAAATCTTCACACATTCACAAGCTCACTGATTTTGAATAAGTATAATAAGATACTAAAATGCTCAAAAAGTCAAGGACTGCAGCTAGAGATTATTTAATTGGAAATTAAAAAACTGCTTTTCAATTGAAATTTTAATGGTGTAATAAGGAGTTTGTTAAAATACAGTAGTTGCTGATTAATTATCAGTCAATACACTTGTCAGTTAATGGAGAAGTCATTGAAGCTTGTCCAGATGAGAAAACAGTTTCAGTTTCTCTGCCCTAAACACACATCTGAAAATAAAAACTAGGGCTGCAAGTAACCATTATTTTCATCATCAATTAATCAGTTTAGACTATAAAATGTCAAAATTGTGAAAAATGCTCAAAGAGCCCTAGATTGCATCTTCAAATTGCTTCTTTTGTCCACCCAACAATCCCAAACCCAAAGACTTAACATGTCCCATAAATGAAAAAAGAAAAGCAGAAATTCCTCACATTTAAGATGTTGGAGCAAGCAAACATTTGACACTCAGCTGACTCATTTTCTTTCAACTGACTAATTGACTAACTAATCATTGCAGCTGTAATTAAATCAACATTCAAAAACATTCTGCTTCGTGCGCCTTCAAAGAGCACAATTTTTAAAAGAGTATAAAGACACACTGTAAGTTTGGCATCCTTTCTTACCGAGACAGTTGAGTTTTGAGCTGGTTTCCAAACATCAGAATCGGAGACGTAAAACATCCTCTGGAGATTAAACCATCAGTTCATCTCTTTAATTCCTGTGCCTCTCTATCATCCTTGTTCAGTCTGGTTCGGGCCACTTTGACCCCCACTTTCCACTCCGTGCTGCCACCCCCTCTCTTTATCCTCACCCCCCCATCACCTCCCTCTCTGGCCCCTCCCCCACCCTCCTCTCCTCTGTCCGGCCTGCACTTGACCAAGGACAGGCTGGAGCCACATATTTGTTTAGCTCTTGAGTGGAGTCACTAAGGCGGAGGAGGGGAGTCGTGGGTTGGTGAACGCCACCCACCACCACCACCACCACCACCACCACCCCTCACCGCCCTATGCAGGGGTACCTCCTCGATGGGGCACCATGCAAGCCACACTCAAAATGTCTCTGCGGTTTGTCACGTTGAGCTGAACTACAATCACATCAAAAGATGCTAAATTTAAAATATTGAATATTGAATATTTCAGAAAAATGCTCAGCTTCACCATTTGTCCTCCACCTGCATTAGTCCAGACCGCATTTAAAAAAAGTTAAAAAATTTTTAAAGATTAAAACATGAGCCAAACATGGATTTTAATGTGCGAGGTCAAGGCACCACATTATACAAACACACTCTCAATGGCCACTTTATTAGGTACAATCTAATGCAATGAAAAATGGATATACTGTCATAAAGTTTACTTTATGATGCCCATAACACTCAGTTTTTCTTACACTGTCACAGAGGTGTTAATCAAATACACCTCTCCATATAATGCAGTCCATTACAACACAGGGTTTCTGGGTTTGTTTTGTGGTGGACTGTCCCTTTAAACTGTCATGTCATCTTCTCAAACATATCCGGAAAAACTGAACATTATAAACTTCATAAAGGCAGAATTTATGGCAGATCTGATGAACAGACTGTACAGGTGTAAAAAAAATAATAAAGTGGCCACAGAGTATTTTCTGCAGGCCGGGGCTGTCATTCACTATTATCATTTATCAACTTCAGTAGAGAATATTTTCAAGCAAACTGTCCTTTAAAACTAATAAAATGTTTCACTGAGCTTTCTGTTATCCTGGATAACAGAAAGCTCACTGAATTGCAAAGGTGGATAATCCACCTTTGCAATTCTGCCCTAAAAAAACTGCGGACTCAAATTATCAGTCAGAGACCCTGAGTTGACTTGTACTTTGTCAGTCGAATCTCTGCACTCTATTTTTATTTTTAGCTGCATCACTGCACACGGAGCAGTGCAGGAGCAACAATATGGCAGACTGTAAACTTTATAGAGTCTAAAACTCACAAATCACAAAATTAACTGTGATGGGAGCAGAGAAGGGTGACTGAGACAGAGGGCAGCTTGATCCTGGACAGCATCCTGCAAAGTGCCTCAAAACAAAAAGTATTAGGCCTACCTGACTTTAGTAAATATGTAGTAATCAAATTTTGATGGAGTGATGTAATTTAACTTAATTTATCTTATTTTTGCTGCGTCAAGTAGGAAATCAAACAAGAAATGCTGCCACCTGTTCTGACATTTTTTTTCTTCATCTCAAACACAATAACTTTGCTTTAAAGAAAGTCTGTGAAACTCCTCAGAGCTCCGGATGAAGTCTGCGGCTCCAGTTTGAGACTGTCACTCCCAAAGCTTTCACTCCTGTTGTCAGCTCTCTCAAAGAGGCATTGTGGGAGAAATTCCCCATCTTAAGTGCTCCCATGTTTGCTTTTGTGCCAAGTGAGCCCACTCCGCTGACCTTTTGGAGACGGACCAATGAGATCCACCGCTGCGTCCTCCGCTGCCCTTCTCCTCTGACAGCAGCCAGACAATGAACAACAAGCTAATTAAACTGATGACAGCATGAAGGAGAGAAACTCTTTCACCAAACTGAGCCTAAAGCCCCCAAAACACTGACAAACATTTTATTCAAACACCTCAGTTAAAAAGAAACTAATGGCTCACAGAGCAACAGAGGATTAACTACTGATTTCTGCAAAGTGAAATAAGTTTAGCTTTTTTACCTTAACAAACTATATTCTGTTAGACTGGTGCACTGTAAAAAGTCATGCAAGAATTAAGTGAAATTAACTAATCATTTAACATAAATAAAAAAGTTTTTTTTAGTTAATTAAACAAAAAATTTGTAGTATTTATTTTCAGAACACTTCAGAACTTATAAACATGAGCTCTTCTAATTTGAAGTCTTCTGACTTGAAATGATGAGTTCGATCAACTCTTTTAATTAAGTTTCTAAAGAAACATGATCAGCATATCAGCAGACTTGTTGGTTCAACTTATCATTGTAATATTATTGAACATGTTTTCTCGGTACAACTGGATTAATAAACTTTTCTTTATCGAAGTCAGCCAACTTAAAATTTCAAGATGGCCCGAACACTTAAAGTTACTTTTTAAAGTTAAAAGCAAAAATTTTAAATTTTAAAACATTTTTTACAGTGTATTTAACAGCAGTGATTGACAGTTACGCGTCTGTAACACTGGTGGCCTGCTGGTCAAACAGATAACTATGTCAGGAATGTTTTTGGAGTCGGACAAACCTCGTCTGTCTTGATTAGAATTTTTTTTGTTCGTCCCGCCATCAACACTTGAGCTGCTGGACCAATTATGGTGTTAATGAGTCACGGGCCACCCGGCGTTGGATTACTGCCAGGGGGAACACGGAGTGGGAGGGTTACACTAATGTATGGAGATGCTGCTCTGGGACCCATTATGATCAAAAGCTGCATAGACGTGACGGGAGGGGGAAGACATTTACATGGGGGGGGGGACGCGTCCTTTTGCAGCAAGTTGTCACGCAAGTGTGCAACCTGATATCCTGCTAATAATTGTGTCAGTATTCATCAGGTGAGCATATACTATTTGCACATACAGCTGAGGAAATGCATGTTTCTCTGTTTGTGATGCAGCTGTCAGTGAGAGGAAATCAGGAAAGTTGTGAGTGAGTACTAAATTTAAACTAAAGTAAGTGCATTTACTCAAGTACTGCACTAGAGTACAATATTGAAGTACTAGAGTATTTAATTATTGTGGTACTTCATACTTTTACTTCGCTACACTTACTTTGCATGCTAAGATTTTATGATTCAAATATTGTGACTATTGAGTATTGTTAGTCTTTAACTGAATACATGATATTAATTTTGTTTTTGTTTTGTTTTTTGTTTGTTTTTTAAGCAATACAATCTGTCAGTGCTTTAAAAATATTCCAGTGTGTTGTTAATGCAAATGAACTCTTTTTCTAAAAATTAAAAGGAGCTGTATGTGGCATTCACTGCTGCTAGATGTCGCAGTAGAGCAAAGCATCTCAAACCAAAATGAATGAACGCTTCTTTTACTCAAAGTTGGGGAGGAAAGTGTCATCTGAAAAACACACTGCTCTCAGATCAAACTGTCAAAGTAGTCAGTACTGATCATATGAGAATCAAGATGAAGTTACATAGCAAACCAAAAACTAGAACTGGTGACACTCTATCGGTGATAGTCCATTATTAGCCAAACATGAATGATTAATAGTAACAATATTCAGTCAAACAATTTTTTTATAATCCCTCCACAAATTTAATTTATGCTGGCACAAGCCTGAAAAAAACAAAGTTTGCACATACATGAATGAGCTCCACCAGTTCCACAGTGATGTTTACAGATGTTACATTGAAAACCAGCACTTGCTCTCATCACCTGCAGTCAGGCGTTAGAGAAATTGCATAAAGTATCGAAAATTAGCGTATGTGCTCTGGACACAACTTTTTTTTTGCTCCACTATGCAAACTTTTGAGGACCAGAAATAGATTCAGACTCTGTTGCTAAGTGAATATGCAGCACAGCACAACATAGAAAACAAGGAGCGTTTTTGTGGACAGCTCATGTGTTCAGAGTTGAACAGAGTTGAAGCTTTTAAAGCTACAATTGGCGTTTCTTTGGAAAATAAATGAAAGAAACTACAGAGAAAATAAAAACAGACGGATTTCATGGTCACAGTGACTTTGGAGACAGGACTATACACACACAGACCCTTATTTTTTTTCACCAGCTGACCTATAAATGTACGCGTCCACAAAGTTATTCTGTATGATGGACATTGTCCTCACATGTGCTCTTTAGGTTCGACAACAGAGCAGCAGTATTACAAGAATAAGAATGAATTCTTCCATTTTTCTCCTCTACATTTATTTTTATGTCGAAATGAAGAATTGACATCAATCTCTGCTGATGACGGAGACTTACTGTCACAGAGATATCTGAAAATAACATAGCCTAGCAGAATCAGAGTGTGTTTTCGTGGAGCTCTCTTTCAGAATCAATCAGCGCTCCCTCAGGAGCCAGTTTTTATCTCTAAGGGCTGCAGCCCCAGCTGTGCCATGGTCCAGCTCCTGGGAACAAAAGACGGCCGAGCATCGGGAACGACGACCTGCCAGGCTCAGATGCTTTCAACCACAAGATGAGCATGAAACAGCCTCCAAAAGATAAGATGTTTTCCACAGAAAATTTTATCTGAACCATTAAACCGCCTGGCTTCTGAAAGCAGCTGGTATTTCAACTGATCAAAATCTCATGATCACGGAGACACGAAGGGAAGACAGCGACCGACTGTGTGACCAACAGGTGACTGAGGAACTTCTATGTGAGAACCAAGCACCATTCTTTTCATGGCACTGGCTGGTAATAATCGAAAGATAGAAAACACCACCTTAAGTGCAGGTCATGTCAGCATTTAAAACAGTGAATCAATTCTTTTCAATTGAGTTACCGCAATCAGTGGATTCACTCATGAGGGCAAAGTAAATCCATGCATAACTTTCACAGAACTTTTGTGGGGTCAAAAAAAGCTGCTGAGTCAAAAATGGAGGACATTATTGTAGCTTATTAGCTATTTAACCCTCCTGTATCAGTTTTTTAATTGCTCAGCTAATCAGGAATGGTTCGCAGACACTTATGAGGCAGGAGTCAATGGCACAGTAGTGTGAAAAAAGAATCGCAGAGTGCTGCTGTGACTTAATGGTAGGGCTGAACCGATGCTTTGATGTTTCTACCACTGCTATGGTAATCAACATCTAAATCAGTATCCAATTGCTTTGGGGTTTTACCGGGAATTTTTTGGAAGAGAGGCTGCAATCAAACAAGAGGCTAAAACACTGATAAAGAGCAAAAAATTGAGCTCAAAATGGTGTCAAGCTGGTCTCCAAAACCACAGACATAAAAACCAGGTGCTTGCACGTGATACAAGTGCACAGAACAATATCCGCAAACCGAAAAGCATCCTCACGAAGGAGCATTTCTGCCCCATGTCCACGAACGTGGTGCCGTGAGCACATGGTTGAGATGAGCGCTCATCACTCGCTTCCTCATCCCGTTGACTTTTGACACTTTGGAGGTGGGGTTGGTCTCTCATTAGACTAATAATTTCAGTAACAGCAAAGTATACAAGTAAATAATGAAGTTTGAGGAAAGTATTCGGGACAGCCCTACTAAATAGCGTGTTAGCATGTTTGTGGCTTACTTGTGAGTTAGCTGTAAGCTCGCCTAATACAGTAGTTCACCAACTAACCCCAAAATTAGTTGACGCATCAAAAAAAGGCCTTAAATGTGAGCTCTAATTGGGTACTCAGAGCCTGCAGAGCTTCAGATTTCATTTAAAATGTCATAGCTGACACTTTTCAGCCACAGGCCCTCCTAAAAGCCTAGTTCATCACAAAGCTTTTTT
>JAJHUR010091682.1:0-13609 GCA_027495735.1 Lutjanus campechanus | reverse complement strand
GACAGCACACACACACACACACACACACACACACACACACACACACACACACACACACACACACACACACACACACACACACACCTCCCACCACCTTCCTGCTGCTGTTCTGATTGCAGCGGAGATCAGGCCCGACCGGCACAACAGAGGGAAAGAGCTCAGTGGGTGCTGCTAGGACAGAACATGTGGGTGGATTGCAGTCAGACCCACCACCACCAGCACTGATACCAGCACTACATCCATAAGAGACAGAGAGAGATAGAGAGGAGTTTAAAAATGAAAAGAGAATGGGGACAGAGACACAAAAATCTAAGAATATGCAGCGGCATCTGAGACTCAGCTGCAGCTCTCCCAGAGTAGGATGGCTGAGCGGTCCCACTGAGAGGTAGTTGGGTGGGTGATGGTGTATGTGTTTGTGTGAGAAGTACAGTGTGTAGATAAAGCGCAGGGTGCTTTGTGTTTGCACACATATTATACTCAAGATGATGACACAAGATGTCATTTATTCACGTCTAACTCAAATGCACTTGTGATACATCTTTCAGTATGTGTTTTTTGCTTGTGTATGATTGAGTTTACTGACTTCAATTTTCCATTATAATATAATATATAATGTAACTTTAAGGGATGTTTCTGGTCTATTACAACTTGAGTTTGATAGTTTGGGCCTTCATTATGTGAGGGATTGTGCCCAACAAGTTTAAGGTGGTTTAAGGCTTAGGGGGATACTCTAACTGGCTAGCACTTGTTGCCAAGTGACCACATACCCTGGTAACACCTGAGGGTTTGACTAATACCTGGAACAATCAGTATGATCCCATAAGGTTCCTATGCAATGGAAACATTCACTACTCTAGTAAAAAGCACAAACCTTAGAAACAATTTGACAACAGGTTATATTTGCATCCCGCTTAGCTAATAGAACCTTTTGGCTAAGCTATAAGCTAGAAAGCTAATGTTATGCTGACCAGATTCAAAGTCAATAACATTGGGTACAGTTGATAAAAAGTAAATAGAATCTGACAGCATTTTATAACAAGACTTACTAGCTATCCAGCAATGTCGTGGTCCCCTAATCAATATCTATGATCAATATCAAAGTATGAGTAAGTTCAGAGGAGCAGTGTTCTTCTTGTACCGTGTGTGTGTTATAGGCAGCATCCTGTAGTGTTCAGAGGATGAGGCACTTCATTCTCCTGCTGTTAGTTCTCTGTGTGTTTCTCCCTTTCCTTTTCAGTTTCTCTTTCTTCTGCTGCATCTCAGTCATCAAAATTGTCATACTCTCCAAAGAGGTTAGAGGAAATTTCAGTTATTGTTGTAATTAAATGTTAGCCTCTTAATGTGTTGCAATAAATTGTAAACAGAGGCTTTGAGTGTGTCGCTGTTGCTCATTCCAGCACAGTAATTTAAAACTGTTTCACAGGAACTACTTTGTTATCAGGAATGATGGACACCCTGCAACCGGAGTCCAGTATTCACCCAGACCATGGTATAACATTTATGTTAACACGGCACTTCTGCAACATCGCTAAAACAAAGTTTGATGAGGCAAAAAAACGAGCAGATTGATTGTGCGACGGCAGTTTAACAGTTGAGTTGAAGAAGCAAATGTGAGCGCACCCGTAATATCAGTAATAATTCCCTATTGCAAAGAAAAACATCACTGTAAATACTGTGGGTGAAAGATGAACCACATGGTCCGTCTGTGGACAGTGATGAATGTTTACAGAAGATAATGGGAAATAATTTCACTGTTGGCTAACCTGGGAGCGTGTTTACAACCTGTCTGATCTTCTGACTGCTTGAGTTTCTTGCTCTGCCAGACATAACTGCCACTTTCCCAAATCTTATCATATCTGATGGTTGGAGTCAGAGGAAGTGACCATTTATAGTGACAGTTATACATGGTCATACAGTTCTAGTATACAGTTCTATTTGATATTTGAAAAGTTTATTTCCTTTGACAAACACATAGTTGAACATTAGATCTTATTTAAAGGCATAATGTACTTATTACTCTCCTAAAAAAAAACAATGTATAGACTCATATACACATTGTCCCTTTCGATCAGCACTTACTGTATGACCCATTAGAAATGCATGGTGGTGTCTGTATCTGCAGTAGGTCTGCCCCCTGCCTCTTTGGGACGCTTTACCAAACAGCACAGACAAATCCTACTGATTCTACTTTTTAATCAGCAATAGGGGGTTTGCATGTGATGCCACAGTGGACGAAGTCACTGTGGTTACATCCACTGAGGGGCAAGAAGATTACTGTGTGGCAGCATTGTCTTACAGCTTGAATGCCATGAAAACACAAAAAAAGCACATCTAAAATGTTGAATCTATTTGACTTTACAAATAGATTCAACAAGAAATCAGTGGTTGCCATTTTTTGTCAAATATGTTGGATCTTTAGGTAAAATCTCACCTATGTGCTGTATTGACTAATGTTATATGAATTAAATATTCAGCATCTTTCATTTATATTCCGTGCAACAATCACACATTGCATTCATATCCTCAACACTGCTGCATGCGAACATGTCTCTCTAATAATGTCATAAAATAAAAATATATGTTAAGACCTGTCTGCATATAACTAGAGCATCCTTTGATATCCTCATCACTTTAATTTCACTGACAAATCTCACCTGGAAATAACATTACAATTAAGCGACTGCGCCTTCTTTGTATTGTGTATTTCCTTTGTGTCATAATACATATAAATGTCAGAAAGCCCAATTCCTGGCCAAATGTCACTGTCCATTAATCACTATTTCTTTGGTAAGTTAAAAGCATCACTGTCGAGTCCAACTGCCTTTAATTTACACCGACAATCAAGTGTTTTACATCCAGTTTCGCAGTTCCTTGACTAAAGGCAGCCATATTGCAGGACGTAATGACATTCAGTCCGACTTAAGGGGCGCACTGGAACACATAAGGCATCGTCATAAAGCTATCCACAGTGTTTACAGTGAGAAGTGTTGCAGTATAGAAGCCACCATGTACACCTGCATGAATATGATTGGATGTAAAAAGTCAGTTGGCAGCCAAGCAGGTGATGAATGAACCAGTGATGGTGTGCAGCAGTTGATGCCAATCAACTAATGCAACTTTGGTTCTTTGCCTGAGGTAATGTTATGCTCCATAAATGACTGCCAAAACTGCAAAAGTAAAATCCAAGTTATAATAAACTGTAATTCTCCTTCAAGTGAAAAATATCAGGGAAAAAAATCCACATGGAATGCATTTCTGTCAAAACAACACAGTCATGTTCCAATGTTTTAAGAACTGTTTTAAAATAGAATCAATTGAATTATGCTCAATTGTTCAGTTCGTTCAAGTTTAGGCTGTAAATGTGTCTTTAATTTGCTTCCTTTGTTTGCACCCTTCCTATCATCTTGTCTTTGTCATATAATGATTGTACATAGATGTTTTATCAGTCAGTAGGGAAATGTTCATCTTACTTATTTACTGAAAACCTCTAGCTGCTTTGTCTGCTTCTCCGCTACAAAAACACAGAAACAGGGAGGTAGCGCGTGTAAGAAACATCATCCCTGAAAGCTTTCAGAGCTCTCCGTGGACGTGTCCTGAGCAGGAAACTATTTTGTTCAACTCCACAGAGACACACACAGTGGCTCACTTGAGAAAACGTCCGGAGAGAAAACACTGAACTGGAGCACGCTGAAAAGCGTGTCACCTCTCTCACACTCTCTCTCACATTTGCTCCTCTTTTCTTCTTCATTTGTCTTCATCTCAGCTCTGTACGTGTGATTTTCAGTGTTGCTCTCTCGTTGTTTGCTTCGGTTTCTCGTTCCTGTTCTTCCTGTTATCTTCTCTGTCTTTCATTCTCCTGCTCCTGGATGCCTACCTCTTTTATCCCTGGCTCTCCTTGTCTCCCTCACTCTCTTTCTGCGCTGATTGCCTACACATTCATTCCTCTACGCTTGCCTGCTCACTAATAGCCGTGGCAGGTGTTCTCCCAGGTGCTTGAAGAGAACGGCCCGGGCTGAGCCTTTAAAAGCCCTGGAATCAGCACCTCGGTGCACTCCCCCCCTCCCCTCTGGCATGGTCTGCCTTCAAAACCCGCTGCCACTGAAATACTGCAAAGCTGGCATGTGCACACACACACACACACCCACACACACACACACACACACACACACACACACACATATATATACAGCAAGAAAAACACATCCAGCCCTTCATCTCTTCTGCTAGCACCGAGACAGTGGTTGTTTTGGCTTCAGGTGTGAGGCGGATTGGTCTCTAATTTGGTGCTGTCACGGTTAGCCCATTGGATGACACACACACACTAACACAAACCACACACACACACACCAATACATACAATCCTTAATAGCTTCACACCGAGGAGGAAAGCGGACACTAAAAGGGGGGGTTAGGATGGTGATGGTGACAGCGGTGTGTGGTTACAGGCCATGATAATAGCCCACTTGGAAAGCTCAGGCTGACCAGTCCCAACAGATGAATGGGAGAGTGGAGAATGCAGCATTGTGATTAGACTGTGAGCAGGCCACCCTCTTTGGTTTGCTTTTCAATCAATCAGCGAGTCGTTTCTAAATAGCATCAGTATGACTTTCACCCGCTCTCAATGGATGACCTTTATTTTAAGGTAAAGTCAGTCATGCCTTGTGTCCCACAGGGCTGGGTCCATTTCTACAGGTCGACTCGGTTCCTGAGTGGAGCTGCTGCAGTTCACTTTCACACTGCCAGTTGATGCTACTTTCAAATGAAGTTGAGTCTTCGACTTTACAAGTACACAGTGTTTAGCTTTCAAGTGGTTTAACTTGTGAGAGCACTGTTGTAAGGTGACTTTTCAATAGTGGTTTTCTCTTCTACATTTCAAAGACATGCAAGGTACAAGAAAACCAAGACCAAAAACAAGAACTGCAAAATAAGAATACTCATCAGTATCGCTCTGACACTGGCCAGAATCACAGGATCTGATATCACAGAAAAAAAAAAGTCAAACACAATCCATTAGCCTAAACTATCTTAACCAAATGCCATCTTAAGTGCTTAACTACACCTTGAGTGACATGTGGTAGAGACAGATGTCACAAGTGACACATGAAATTAATTTTAATTTTCAATGTTTGAATGGAGCTGACCAATCAAAAGTTCTGCAAAAAGTTCTGTATGTGAATGACTGGCCATGAAAAAGTGGTATCAAACCATCCCTAATGGCGTAAAATATTTTTAAGAACATCACCATACAAGACAACTCGTTATGTGTGTCACATGACTTGGGTCTTTTGACTTTTGTCTTGCAACTAGCTTCACTGACACCACATACATATGTACTGTAGTGTACTTACCCAACATGGTCTTTTGCTAAACCAAACCATGTAGTTTTGGTGCCTAAAAATAACCGTAACGTTTTAAAAAGGCTTTCTGGCAGTGTCTCATACAGCCCCTGAGGGGGACCTTGTGCATCAGTATGAGACACAGAGGGGTGTGACAAAGCAGTCTCAGTAGTTGACAAGCTGGGACAAGAACATTTTGGTCTGTGATTGGTTCCAGTCAAGCTTTGCTGCTGTTTGTATGCATTGAGAACACAATCAATACTCTCATAGGAAAGTTAATGTTTAGTGTATTGGCCCTAAGCTCATCCCTCCCTGCAGCATACACTAAAATTTAGGGAATGATGACAGCAGATATCAGAGTCAGAGCAGGTGGATGCTGGAGGGGTGGGGTTGTTGATTAAAGCTCAGCAGCAGTGGTGGTGGTTGTGGAGACACATGCAAAGCCATGAAGCAGCTGCAGCATCAGCAGAGCACAGAGGAGCTTACACAGACCAATAAATAGTGATGGTGCATTGGATAGGCGTTGCATGTCACATAAGAGTACCTCTGCAACCTTTTTGGGACAAATAAAATGCCCCACTGACCAACGGGATGAGATGTTTTTTTTTCTTCCAAAGAACGTTGTGGAGTCCAGGTGTTCAGTACATGAGCAAACAAATCTTTATCACTAAATTTTCAAGGTGAACTGAGTATACTGAATCATCATCATCCTCAGCAGTGACCCAGGTTTGATTCCTACCTGCAGCCCTTTACTTCATGTAAAGAAATGACTTATTACATCTGCTTTCCTGTCTGTTTATTTGGCTGTACTAATGAATAAGTGCACAAAAAGCTCCCCAAAATAATGACTGATATCCCCAACATATAACTGTTAGCTCAGCCATGATACACAGTATGTATCCTGGTTAAAAGCTTCACAGAAATACTACAAAATACAAATAACAATCATGATTCAATAGCGGATGTTTGCTGACCCTCAGTTTCAACCTTATAAACTGTTGTACTGGCCTTGTTTTGTATTGAGCCAGACTAAATGTTGAAAGAATCCAAGGCTAAAGCGAGGACAAACAGAAGCAGTACCTCAATATCGTGGCATTATGAACTGCATTGCAATTGCTTAATGACGTGAGGGCTGATTTCAGACTTGCACCAACCCTCCGGACAGTCTAGTGTCTTTTATCAACTGAGCTCCTTTTATTAGTGAGACGGTGGAACTTGCTCTAGGGGGATTAAAGAAAAATCCCCAACTGTATTGTAGTAAGCCAGAGAAATATAAAAGGTTATTCCAATGGAAAGTTGCACTTCTAACTTAAAGGAATTTTTGTTAAACCTGGTCATTACTTTGAAGTCTACATTTTAGACTTAATGTAAAGGGGAAACCCAACTGTTCAGAACCATTCTCCATCTCACAAAAGATGAAATATTTTGATATCTGGACTGTGTCTGCATAATTTTCTTATTGACCATGTACATCTCGTGTCCTACTCACACAAGACTTGTATTACCAGGAGACCACAGGCGATTTAGAAACACTGCTGTTTTGTGCAGCACATTCACATTGGATAAACGAAGTCTGCATTTTGCTCAAATTTACTGACATTATCCCCCAGATATGATGTCAGGGCTGTGTGTAAGATCTACATTTCAGAAGTGGAGCAGCAGCATCTGTGAAGCAGACACACTCATGATATAGATACATTATACATAATTGTTTTGCCCACTTTCTGCATGTGTTACAAGCACAGATACACATTTTCAGCTAACCTTCTCTGTCACTCATTTTAAATGTCAATATAGTCAATCTTACAGCACAGCTGTTGACTGCTGTTCAGCATACTATGAAGCCGCAATCAAATTTCATACTTGGTCAGTTCTCTGACAACAGAAAACAAAAAAATGAATCCCAAATCAGAGACATGTCAATTCACACTGGACTAATATTATCACAGGACCATTGTTTTTGGTGAAATATGGTTGGTACTTTGCGGTGAAATCTTTACTTTACAAATTACTACGATGACAGATTCTCACAGGATTGAGATCACAGATGACTTCCACAATTTTTGCAAATTACAAAAGTCCCCTGGTAACACTTGTCCCATGGAAACAGGGCTACAGATGAATAATGCTGTTCCACTAAAAATCGTAAACTTTTTGTATTCTTATCTTTTCCTGTATTTTCTTAATATCATTTATTTTATTGTTGGTAACCTACTTACAGTGCAGTTTTGATTTTGATGCTTTCCTGTTTTGCCAGTTTATTTAAAAAAAAAAAAAAAAAAAAAACTTATGCAAATATGTATCTTTGCACTGAACTCAACAAAATGAACAGGTCAGTTGTTTCATACCACTCAACAAAATCACGACTGTTTGCAGCTTCACACATCTTCCATCACAGACTGAAAACTGCTCAGACTGCACCTTGGCCCATAATAAAAAAATAATCTTTTTGTTTTTAAATGTAGCACTGCAGCATATTTGATGAGGCTGATGTACTTGCATAATCCTTGCACTTGTTGTATTGTTTTCACATGGTTGAAATTACTTATTGTAAGTTGCTTTGGATAAAAAAGACCAATGTAATTGTTTTCAATTGTTTTTTGGGTGGGGGGCTTTTATGGCTTTATTGTATCAGACAGTTGAAGATATCACAAGAAAAACCGGTGGTCTTTTTCATGGTCTGTATAGGTCATCACTAGCATTGGGCAAATTACTGAAATTTATTAAATACTTACAGTTACTACTAGTTACCTTTCTCAAAAATATTATTTAGTGACAACTGTCAAATTTTCATCTATCATTGTACTCATTATTACCAATAGGAGTTGTTATCACCCTCAACCACCAGATGGCAGCAATGATTAGTGTCTACCTGTAAGCTATATTTTTATTACCTGAGGGCCGTAGAATACGTAGACACCACGTTGACTGCTTCAGCTCGTTCAGGTGTTGCATCAGTGTCACCGCCATATTGGACAGGTCAAGACTGACCCACGAATAGGGCTGGTTATCAATACTCAATACGTAAGGTATCGACTGAAGTAACCAAGTACCACGTAGTATCGAAACCTCTCAAGTCAAACGATACCTGCATTCAGTCCTTTTTGTACCCAGAACTAGAAAAAAAAAGACCACTTGTGTCGATTTTGTCTCCCAGCCAATCATCATAAGCCAACTTCAATTTAGTGCAGCACAACTGGCCTACTCCTGCAGCTACAGCTAGTAGCTACATACAGTCTGTGCTAATGAAGTCGAGTGTGGTGTATTCGGCAGAGTTGGCACTTCAGTGTGCGGGTACTGGTATCAGTACTGGTATCAGAATTTTTAAAACTCTACCGAGCCCTACCTGTGAACAAATCCATGTAAATTGAGATGCTGCAGTTTTTCTGGATAAAAAACATGTTTATTTCTCAACTGATCTCAGTGACTTGTTTCATATTCAAGGGTTCATGATCTGTGTGGAGTAAGTCACTCCTTCAGTCCACCTGTTCTTGTGTGCCAGTGAAACGGGTACTGACATCATTTCCTGGTGATGTTAGTAGAGCTACACTTTGATGAAGACAACTGAGGGTCACCAGGGAGTGCAGTGCAGTTGAACTCAAGTTTGGTAAGAAACAAACAAACCCAGTGTAAGAAACAGCCTCAGCTGGTGACAGGTGGTTTGGATGTTTAAGAAACATATCACTGGTTGAGGAATCTAAAGGAAATGCCTCGGAGAAACGAGTCTTTGATGTGGAAGCAGAGGCTCGGACTGGCAAGTGGGAGATTTGGGTTTGTTTTCCACTCGGTTATACAACAAAAGAAAGGGAGTATTTTAAGATGCCGCCCTCCTCCGTCTCTTTGGACAGCTTTCGTTCACTGGCAAATGAGCATGGGGGTACAGACCCTCCTCTCTGCTTCACTGGGCAGTTTGTATAATGTTCTCATTGATTTCAGCCTTGGCATCATGGATGACACCTCCGCATTGGCCAGAGTGAAGAAGGATCTACCTCATTTATCCCTATAGCTCACAATAAGCTGAGGATGTGTGTGTGTAGGCGTGTGTGTGAGGGAGAAAGACAAATTTAGAGATTTTAGGTAGTATGTTTCAGTGCATGTGTGTGGGTGTTATAAGCACGGTATATGTGCATGCTTCGTACATGTCATGAGGATGTTAAGATGGCAGATGTCTTTTTCAGGACAAAGACAGCTTCATAGAGCTGCAGAGAACAACACAACTGGGGTGAAAACAAATGAAAAGCCTCATAAGTCAACTTCTCTCCTACAAAACTAGACAACTAGGACACGCAGACAAAAGGCGCATTGATATCGGCAGTGACACACGGGTGGCAGCTGTACACATCATGTCATTCAGTCGTGGCTGCTGTGAAAGGGGACTTTGTCAGACAAAGTCAAGTCTGGTGATGTGCTTTCATCCTGTAGGGAAATGTTGTGTAAAATAATGCCTGTCATTGTCCTTTTAATAATAATGTAACTGATGCTGCAAATTGATTTCTTAAGCTACTCTTGGTTATTTAATTTTTTTCATTATGAAGTTGTTGTCACGTGATAATGCATATGCAGGTACAAATGATTCAAAAATAGACAATAGACACAAGCTGTCCTGCGTAACTATAATGGGAGCAAACTGAGTCAAATCCACACCTTTACACATACTTGGCCAATAAATCCAATGCTGATTCTTTATTGGTGTGTTTTTCATGCATGAATTTAACAAATTACCCATGCTGTTTGACTTGCCCATGCTGCTTTTATTACCCATTAACACAGCTTGCATGTTTTTCAGCAGTCAAATCTCAAATCTCAAATGTCAGAGCTTCAAAAACTGTCAAAATAAAGCACACTAAATGTTCACAGTGACAGCAAGTTTCCTATCTTGATGATTTTTATATAGCACTGTCTGGCACCAGCTGAATCCCATGTTAGCATGGAAAGTGGAAAATCAGTCTCATAATAAGGGTATGCTTTGGAAGTACACAGGATGTGTTTTCAATGGGCCAAAACATGTAAAACCACCACTATGGTCCTTTAAACTCCAACAGAAACAGTGGATTTACTCAGTGATGAAAAATTTATTGCTGTTTTTTATTGACTGAGAGTGCATGGTGTGTTGTTATGCTTTACACTCCTGTCCTCTTCGCTTACATTTTTAAAGAAATGACATTAACCTTAATTAAATTTGCCTCGCAGCAGTGGAAAACTTTGGCAAACTGACACAAAGATATCCTGCAGTCATTTGAAGCACGGAAACTGTGCACTGCACTCTGTTATATAAAGACTGCTTTTCTTTACTCAGTGACAGTCATATACCAGTTTAGATACACAGTCCCACAGAGTGTCGGGGGCTTGTCATCTGTGATGCCTGATGCAACTGTATGGCAACCCTGTGCCCCAGAGCTAACACTTGCAGCTATACCAAAGCTCCTTTACCGCTCCACACTCACATCACCACAGGCCTTTCACAAAGCACACACACTACACCCACAGGCGGAGGACACACAAAAATGTAAGTGTCTATGTGAATACACTCTACACAACCCTACAATTTAATTATATCCTCTGCAACATGAAGGATAATGCAAAAGAAGTTGATCTGCATCTTCTGTAGAAGGTAATTTAAATTGTCATGTCAATATAAATATCCCTATTATTAACTTTTAGAACTTCAGAACTCTAAAATTATTTATTATTTTTATTTTGCATCATAGTGCGCCGCCTTCCCAACATCAAGACTAAATTCAACTTACATGCATGTTGTTTATTTATTTATTTTTTTGGTTTGTTTTTTGTGAGTATGTACTGTAATGTACAGTAGATAGTGTTGTGTTTGGTGTGGACCCCAGGAAGAAGGGCTGTTGCTATGGAAATTAAATGCAAAAACACATAGAAAAAAATATTCCTCGTGGTATCCATCAGCGGATATCACACACAACAGACTTAAAAACACCAAAAAAATGTAAACAAGGCGAAACACATGTAGCGAGACCAAAAACAATGTAAAAGACAAACAAGACGACAAAGATGTAACAAGATGAAAAACAAAGTAACAAGACAAAACTTAACAAAATGAAATATGATGTAAAAGTCCTAACAAGACAACAGAAATGACATAACAAGATGAAGAAGACTTAAGTAGACGAATAATGATAAAATGTTTTGGACATAACAAGACCAAAAGTGAGACGAAAACAAGATGAAAAACAATGTAAAACACATAACAAGATGAAAAAGGCAAAAAAATTATCTAACAAGATGAAAATCGATGTACCAAGATGAAAAACATGTAACAAGATAAAAAACCTAAAAGATCTGACCAGACGAAAGAGACAGGAAAGACATAATAAGACAAAAAACAACATAAAAGACTTAACGAGATGAAACAGACAGAGTGAGGCTCAACTGGAGACAAAAGGTGAGGTTCAGTTAGATTTACCCAAAAACATGTTCTTCAGACAGCTGCTTCTTACTTTAACTAAAGTAAAGAAGTTGAATCAGTACTTCAAGTCTTTTTTTTTTCACACAAATATCTGTACTTCTACTTGAGTAAAGAATGTGTGTGTTGTTGGCACCTCTGCCCTGATTTGTTTTTTTGTTTGTTTGTTTGTTTTTTTAACATTTGGAACAGTTTGGAATAAGAATAAGTCTGCCTTCAGATGGTTGTTGTGGCTCGCCAGACATAAAGCATCGCCTACAGAGATGTCAACTTTACTGACAGAAAATCAAGGGAAAGAGATGTCATATTACTGCCAACCATGACAACATGTCAATAAAATCAGCAAACAAGGTGCTCAGAAATGTCAATTTTCCACTGATGCAACTACCACATATGAGCACTGCAACCGGGGATCTTTTAGAGTTCAAACTCACTTTATTTTATTGTTGTCATTTGTCATCAAACTGTTATATAACTTACTACAAATAATATTGTACTCATGTAAAATTCCATGTTTCCCCAAAGGTCCACATCACAGGATGTGCAGCGAAATATAAAGTGTCAAGTCAAAATTATAAGAACAAAATATGTATAATATAAAAAGACAATGATATTTTCTGCTATAACATTCCTATAAATATGTCATATAAATGCAAAACAGGCTTGATAAGGTCTGACATTACATGACTGATTCTTTTATCTATACTTTTTAATGTTTTGGATTAATTTATTATTATCAGGCGGCAGGTTACAAAAATGTGACTGAAGAACTTTTACTTATGTTGGAGTAATATTTGACCAGGATACTTTTACTCAAGTAATGGACTTGTGTATTTCACCTCTGCATAAACATGACCACATCACGTGTTTATGAGAAATTTAAAGTGGTTCATCTGAACATCATTGGTTGTTATCTTACAGAGTGACAAACTGTAGTAAAATCAGTCCAAGATCGAGTCCAACTGACAGGACAGCTGTGAAGGAGTTTTTAACAGATTCTGGGAATTTGATGAAAGTAAAACTCAACAGAGGAAGGACTGCTCACCCGCTGTTTTGTTGTGTCTCATTAACAAAAAACAGTCTTTGTAGTGTAAGAAAACATGTCTGGTTTAATAGTTCATCAAAGCACTAAAATATAATTGTGATGGGAGGTTTCTGTTTGCTCTCGTCACTCTTTCTGTTAGACTTCTGTGATAAACTGCTCCCAGAGCATCTAATCAGATGATGGTTACACACACCAGACGTCATCAAGTTGTTACAAACTGAAACTTGTAATGAATGAATGAGATCTGTGGCTCTGTGCTCCTTTGACCAGGAGACACACACATACACACATGCAAACTGGGACTGGTTTGTCTTTTATGGACCTTCATGTGACCAATCAGACTCCAGCCACAACCTGAGCTCCTATCTTAAATCTACACACATGTTCAATTGTATTTTCAAGAGGAACTGTTGCATTGTTCTTGCTATATTTTAAGGGATATTAGCATATAAACTGACCAATGGTTAAAAAAAAAACACACAAACAAAAAGAAAACACAAATGTGAAGAATACACCATTTTCCAGTTCCCATTTTTACTTTTTAAAATCAAATCAGGGTCCATAAACCCTGGTGCCACAGGAACAAAGTAGCATACTCGCAAGAAATTACAACTCCAACACCACCAGAACACAATGATCTTCAGCAGAGAGAAAGCAGAGAAACAGATCCATTAGCATGCCTACCTGTATCTGCGACATGTTGCTGAGGTCCAGTCTGAACAGGTAGTTTCTGAAGTGAGGAGAGAAGGAAACAGGATATTTGAGTGTGTGCACAATATGACAGACTTCTATCCT
>JAJHUR010091681.1:0-19467 GCA_027495735.1 Lutjanus campechanus | reverse complement strand
GGGATCCATGTATTATAAAACAAAGATGTGAAATGGTGCGATTGTGGAACCGTCTTGTCAGTCTGCCAGAGGAAAGGCTAACTAGGAAAATTTTTAATTGGGACAGAGCAAACCATCATCCCTGGTTTAGAGAGATTTCAACAATATTGTCTGCTTCTGACATGAATATAGTGCTTCGAAATAACTTGCAATGTAATATAAATTCTGTCAGACAAAAATTGTTTACGAAATATGAAGATCAATGGAAACAGGATATATGGAAGAAGCCAAAGCTTAGAAATTATGTTCAGTTTAAAAATGATTATGTTACAGAACCTTATATTTTGTTTAATTTAAAGAGAAGGCAGAGGTCCCTCTGTGCCCAGTTAAGAACGGGTACCTTACCTCTGGCAGTAGAAGTAGGTCGATTTAAAGGTATACCTGAACATTTACGTTTGTGTGAATTTTGTGATCTCCAGAGTGTGGAAGATGAATTTCATTTTGTTTTTTATTGTCCTTTATACTGTGACTTAAGGAATTCTCTTTTTGAATCGATTCAGTTAAAAAATCCTGATTTATTTTGGAAACATGAAGCTGAGATTTTGGGCTGGTTGTTTGTGAACAATGTTTTTGCTCTGGCGAAATTTGTGGAAAAGGCCTGGTATCTGCGGCAAAGTATTTTGTATCCCACATGATAAACTATTCTTTTAATTTTTATTTTTTTATTTTTCTCTTCATATGTGTCCATATTTTCATAGGTTTCACTATGTTATGCTTTGTTCTGTATTTTGCCACGTGGCCATTGTACATTGTACATTATTCTGATAAAGTGTCTAATAAGCCCATGAGGGCTGGGCACCAATCATGGTGTTTGACACTTAAATAAACAGTCTATCTATCTATCATGCACAACATGTGCGCTGGGCATGAAAATGACAACCACATCGGTCAGAAAACAGCGATGACTGTTGCGCTGTGCGCCGCTTTGCACCAAACTGTGATTGTCATAACATTAAGCACATGTTAAAAAGTGTTTACAGACTCTGAAAGGAGCCTTGTACATCTGAATGAGATGTTGACAGGCGAGACAAAGCAGCGTCAGTAGCTTTCCGGTCCACATCCTTCAGAGATCCCAGTCCCAGAATTTGGAAACCGTTCACATTGCCCGCAGGTCTAACTGTGTCTGTATGTGTTAGCACTGCAATAGCGCCTATCCAGGTTTTAGAGTTCCTCTCACCCAGTGCATTCTGGGATAGTCTGCAGTTCACCTGAACAGAATGAGTGCTTATAGAGAATGGATGAATTGACTGTTGGCCAACTCTGACCATCAACTGGTTTCATTTCAATAATTTCACTGTTGCAGGTGATTGCATAAGGAACTAAACCACAGCAAATTATGAAAGGGTTAATAGCAGGTCTTGTGATTACACTGGAACAAACTGAAGGCTGACACAGACCCCAGCATTGTCTCTTCCAGTCTCGTCCTCAGCAGAGTCTTCTTCTTCTTCTCTGTGGCAGCTTTTAAATCCTGTTCTTCCTCCTCTGGCCTTTTTATCTCCAATCCGACATGAAACACACAGCGTCTGTGGGTTCCAGGCCCAAGGGCACGTCAGCAGTATCTTTCCCCAGCAGCCATCCACACACACACACACACACACACACACACACACACACACACACACACACAAGCACACACACACAAGCACACACACAAAGGCACAACAACAGTGAAGGCAGAGAAAACAGGAAAAACCCAGTCTCTCTCCTGAGATCACACACATTTAGACAAACACATTCTGTCTGTTGCACTGCCCTATGTGTGTGTGTGCATGGTGTGTGTGTGTGTACACAATCATCAGAGCACACTGTGTGCGTGTTCCTGAGCTTTTGCAGATGCATCAAAAAAACCCAAAAAACTATGAAACATGGAGATCCAGAGCTGGAGAGCTGACTGCAGCTAAATGAAACAATTTGTGACTGGAAGTTATATGGAAAAGTACGCAGTGTAATCAGTTCAACCTTTTTTTTTTTAAAACTAATTGAGGTTAGTGTGATTGCAGTAAGTGATGTATTCTTAAAATTCATCTTTTCAATCTTGTGTAGTTTGTATATTTGCAACATGATGTCAGTCCTGGTGAGAACTTTTTTTTTCTCAAGAGCTTGCATGCTGGTCTCACATTAAAAACCAAAGTATACTTCTTCAAAAAAAACAACAGATTGTCTTCAGGTTGTGTAGCTGAGGCCATTTACAGCCACTGTCTCTTGTTAGGCTTTTGGATTCTGGTTACAGAACAACTCAACATACAAACAGAACAGATTCAGAAATCAACTAGAAGAAGTTCACTCAGTAGAGTGAAGATCTCCATCAGGAAATTTGAAAAGAATATTGTGATGCTACCTCCTTGTAACCAACAACATTTTAATTAGTAACTGTAATTTAATTTTTTTTTTCTCAATAACTAACAGATTAAAAATTACATTTATTTTGTAATTTATTTACATTTAACTAGTTACTCTCCAACACTGGCAGCATCCTATCGGACATTTATGTAAAATGTGCTCAAAGTTAGCGTATGAATTTTGGAGTTATGGCAAAAAATGTGTTTTGTGAGGTCACAGTTAACTTTGACCATCATCCTTAAATCCAAGTGGACATTTGCTACATCGTTGATATCGTTTTCACAATAGGGATGTTCCTGGTGACTTATTTCCTTGTTGATTAAATGCATATTTTTATTAAGACTGCTCAACTAGTCCAATAGTAAGAAACATTTAGAAAGCAAGTGAAGTTAAGTATAATTTATTGATAAATGATCATGTTTAACCACATCCAAAAAGGTCATTCATACTCAATGACCAAATCGCATTTTAAATGCTGCTGAAATTTGTGGCACTTTGCGCTGCGCATTATGAACACAGTCTCCAAAAAAGTCTGCCTGTGGGTAGACAACATTGTTTATGCAGAAGTGAAGTTAGTTGCCAGCCTGCCACACAGTGGCTGATGTTAGCAGTGCTAACAGCAGCAGCCTGCTCTGCTTGCAGGTTAATGTCTGTGCCTGTGCTGAATGTGGTCACACATTGCTCTAGTTGACTGATTTACCAGTGTTTTCTGACACAGCCTACATTCAAACTTATTTTGATTTTTCTACATCAAAACACTGCCAGACCACACTGGTTTTACAAGCTGTCATCTGTTGCACTTCGCTGATAACATCCGGGCCATAGGGACATTTGTGTAGGGCGAGAAGAGCTGCTTTCTGCCGGAGCTGCATCACCGGCTAGAGCCAGGCGGCTGCGTAACATCTTTGAGGCAACAGATGAATGGCTTTGTGTATGAATTAAAATATTGATAAAAGGCGTCACTGACTAGTATTTCTGGTGCTGACCAGCAAAGTTGGCGATGTTTAATCATATAATTGACTAATTGCACAGATCCCTATTTCACAAGAATGGGATCACCCAAAAATATAATGCCTGTGGGCTAGAGCCGTCGCTGGGGTGGAGGCATAAACAAAGTTTTTCAAAAATTGTGAATCGCAGAGGTCCTTCAGCGTAGATTCAGGATTGTGCACAAAAAATTAGGCTGATGTATACGAGATTAGCTGTGGACGAGCTGCAGGTCTGTCGGTCACATGCACGCACGCATGCAAGCAACTGCACGATCCCCCTCAAGCTTACGCCTGGCAAAGATAAAAACAGACCAAACAAATCCTCCTGTGCGCATATAATTATGCATGTGTCTATGCATATGTGCGTATGTGACTGTGGAGGCACTAGCTGCAACTGTCAAAAGCATGTGAATTCATTTTAAAACCATCAATTAAATAGTAAATGGACTACATTTATATCATGCTTCTCTAGTCTTCTGGACACTCAAAGTGCTTTAGACTTCATGCCAACATTCACCTATTCACACAAACATTCATACACTGATGGCAGAAGCTGCCATGCAGGGTGCCAGCCTGCACATCAGGAGGAGAATGTAATGCTCATTTAGACACACACAGCTTTGGCAGAGCCTGAGCGAGCAATTTGGGGTTCAGTATCTTATAATTGGGGTTCAGCATCTTGCCCAAGGACACTTTGACATACAGAGTGTGGGAGCACCATTGTTAAACTGCTTTATTTATGATTTTTAAAAGGTTAATTCTGATCGTTTCTGATGGAATGCATTTTGAGAATGAAAAAAAAAGGTGATAAAGTCACAATATCTATAAGAGGTTCTCTTAAAAATCTCTCACAGATTCTTATTTAAAGAAGTATCTATGTAGTAAATGTTGGATTAAAAGGTTCCTTAAAGTATTGGCATCGTAAAGGGACAGGAAGTAGATTTTTATTCTCACCTTTTCAGTCATGGAATGCATGTTATTTTGTTCCAGATTACTGCTTATGTAAATATAAAGTTATGATGTGATGGAGTTACCAAAAGTTGAAAACCTGCATTACAGAAATAATATTCAGGTAACCATGGTGACATATTTCCTACTAAAATCCACAAACCCAATATAGCTCATCGAAAATTCTCTTTTTCCTTTCATTCTGCAGTCCATATCAGTCTCAATTAAAGCTAAACAACATCCCTTTTCATTAATAATAATGACCACAACCTCTTATAGAAGGATGATTACACGTATTACAAAATAACTATAGTCTCTTTTCAGTTACACTCTGATACACCGACTGTAACTGATGTGAAGTTATTAATCACTGTTAGATGATCACTGAAAACAGCTGTTTAATACAAGTAACCGTATGTGTGAATGACACTCATAAGGATCTAAAAAGGGAAATTTGGTCATTAGGAATGTAGTAACTGCTTCTCCACTTGATCACCGCTACTGTGGGAGGGCTGCAGAGGTTTCATTCCATGCCCAAATTGACCGTTGTAATAGTTTAATATAATAGTTTTACATTACTATGTAAAATTATTAGGCTGTGGGGAATATTACTCCATCTATTACATTATACTGGACTGTCAGTGATGCAGGCAGCAGATTCTTCATTATTGTCCAGCCCACACAGACTCCATCTGAAACTATTTCTCCATACTGTAACTCTATCACTGCTGGCTTGTCTGCTCTGTTTGGACAAATCCATTGAATGTCTGGGATCTGTTCCAGAAAGTCTGTTTTAACAAACTCTGAATCTAACCTTGGACTCTCAGTTGACTAACCCTGAGATGGAAAACTCTGAGTTCCCACTCCCAGAACGGCTGATCAGAGTCGGTTCAATCAACTCTGTAACTCTGTAGCAACAGCAATGACGGGGAGGTGAGGTGGTGGCGCAGAGCCCACATGATAATAAAAGACAATATACCCACCCCCAACCACAGCCTGTTCACCCTGGTGTTGTCTGGCAAGAGATACAGAAGTATCCACTGCCGTACCACCAGACTACAGAGCAACTTCTTCCCTCAGGCTGTAAGACTCCTCAACTCACGCTCGACTCAACCATAAAAAATAGTTTCCATGTGTGGCATAAAGGGACTACAACCTACATTTTGTAGAATGACAAGGAAATAAACCTTGACCTGACACCTGCCTTATCAATGTGCACAGCATTGGATTGAGTAAAAATGATCCAAGTCATGATTCTAAGGAAGGATTCCTGATAAAGATACATTTCCTGTCTTGCTCAGTTTGACTCTAGAACTGCAACACATTCTCACTTCCGACTCGTCAAATATGGCAGCCTGGTCAGTGGCTCTACACTTCAAACTCTAATAAATATGCAAAATCTGAGTGGCTTTTCAAAATCAAGGCATAAAATTAAAACTACTTAATTAGGTTTAGGAAAAGATCAGGGTATGGGTTAAAATAAGTGCATTAGCACAACATTAACATAATGTTAAATAATGTAAGAGTCAACGCTGAGTTCTTTTTAAGAATTTACATAAGTTACGTAACATTACATGAAATTTTGAAAAGAAGTCAACATCAACACGGGACACAAATATCCTAAGTCATTAGTTCCCAACTTCGGGGGGCACCAGAAATCACGGGAGCTCCTCAAGACTTTGCCTGCTCTGAGGTCATCAAAATTAGATTTGTGCATGTTAATTAAAATCATAAATTATACAAAAGTCTGTTGTCAAAAATATTGAAAAAAAAATTTCTTTGTGCTCAATTAAAAATAGTTGGCTAATTTGTAGGCCACAACTCTGTAACCTCTGAACTTTTGTGATAATGAATCATTATTGTTCTTTAGGGACGGATGAGTGTGTAGAAGCTACTCTGTTGGGTTGTTGAAAGAAAAAATGTTAAGTTTACGCAACAAAAGAGACATTTACCAAAGGTAAAGGATCTAAGAAAGGAAACAATTTAATTAATGTTTATTTTGGACAGTAAAGCTTTGAATTGATCACTTCTTCTTTTGGTATGTTCACATGTGTGCAGACTGAGGGGGATCAACTTTTCTTAAATACAAATATGGAAGGCTCCAAGGAAAGTCTTATAAGTTTTTTTTTTACTCATCCACCCACATTGCCTACTCCACATTACAGACTTTCTCGGTCTTTATACTGTGTCACCTGACTTTGACGGCACATTAAAACATAACGCCAAAGGGGCGCCACCAGGAGTGAAGCTCAAGGGGTACCTGCAGTGTTACAGACTGACCAAGCTGTGAGAACAGGCTGAACTGTGTTACCAGTCTAGTATTCCATTAAGGTTTCATAGGTTTAATGCACCAGCCAGCTTCCACTTACCTCATTTACTACATGTTCACATAAAAGAGCCAATGACTGACCCAACACTACATAACACCACACAATTTCCCAGTCGCAGGAGTCTCCCAGGAGTAAAGGAACAAGGGAGCTATATGCATACTACACTATATGTCCAGGGCCAGAAGATTGTTATACCTTAGAGTAGAGATATACAGTGATGCACATGAGATTAGACTGAATTTAGTTCAATCTGTTAGTGAACAATGCCTGTATCTGAAAAGTGAAGCCAAATGCAGAAGTGCCTTGAACCTGCATTCTTTCTCATGGCCATTAAGGGTTGCAAAAACAAGACCGTTTCATGGCCACAGCTGCGCCACCAGTCGTTAAGCTTGTTCAAGATTAGTCAGGCCTGTGCGGAATTGATCAGCGGCTATTGCCACACAATGCATGACAGTGAGATTTATGTCCAACTTGAACCGACTTGCTCTGACGTCATGCACACAAGTGCACAATAAACTCACAAGATGACGGAAGCCACAGTTTTTTAGAGCCAGAACTGCAGTTGCCCTCCGTTAACTGCAAACGCCTGTCTGTCACCTGATCGATGAGCTAACAGGCTCCGATTGACTCTTAATTTTGACAACAAACACCACATGTAGTCGAAAATCCTAATTTTATGTAAGATTGCAGTATTTAATGCTAATCTATTATGTTGCACTATGAAGTTTTTATCTGTTAAGAAGCATATATTTTGTGGCTGGTAAATAAGTGTTTTTTAATGCCTTTAATGGATAGGACAGCTGAAGTGAGGGCAGGAAAGGAGGACAGAGAGTGGGTGGATGACATGCAGCAGAGGGCCACAGGCAGGAGCTGAACCCACAGCCACTGCAGAGGACTCGTAGCCTCGGTACATGGGGCGCACGCTCCACTAACTGGGCTACCTTGTTCCCAGCTCTGCAGTATTTAAATCCCTGGTGTTCACTCTTCTGGTGCGAGTTCGTTCAGTCCACCATTGTAGTGAGATCCTTGTGGTTTTCTTGCTCCAAGTGTTTCTAGTGATTTGAGTATGTTTTCCTCATGTTTCTCCTGATTAATCCTGTTTTTTCCTTGTGCTACAGGACCATATTCATGTGCCCGCTGCTCCTCTTCCTGTCTGCACTCTACCTCACCGTTTTCTGCCGCAGCCAGCTGCCTCTCCACCTCCAGTCACCTTACGCTCAGTGATAAATTCCCTTGAACATTCACAACTTCAGTGACTGCATCTTGCATTTGGGTCCATCCAGCAACATTGTAACAGTGTGTTTGGTTTATGAGGAACTGACCCTACTTCTCACTTGATTTATGACCTTTCCTAATGAGATTATGGCCTGAATTGCTAGTTCCAGGTCTAGATGATAATAGATGATAAAGTAAGGTGTGCTGCAGGACATGGCTACCTTGTGACTGACAAGTCCTCAGATTCTAAGTATCCTCTCCAGCTCCATGCTCCCATGAATTTTATTTATTGCGTCTACTTGTTATATGTAGGACTACAGGTGGAAATTAGCGTTTCCCTTAATTTAACCATGGTTTCATTTCTTGTAAATGATCAATGTCATTGCTCAAATAAACTAAACTAAACTAATCCAAATATGGTTCCGTTTCCAAGAAATGAGTTCCAATGGCTATAATGCCAAACTCAAGGTTTCAAAACAGTAGTCTGCACACCAATAAGTGACATCATGCTGGGTTTACACTTACAGGAAAGTCTGACCTCCTGTTGGAGCAAAAAGAAGATCCTGAAGAGGGTACCCAAGATCTTTACAATCACTCATCCGCCATGGACCATGAATATCCACAGAAAATGTTATCACAATCCGGCCACTGGTTGTTGAGGTGTTGAGGTACTGTATGTTGCCCTGGCCAAAGCGTTGGATGGACAGAGAACAAACGGACTCACCCACCTGCAGCCTCATTGCCCTTCTGCTATTAAATTTCCTCCAAAAAGCAATCTGTCTGTTTAAGTGCTGCCCTTGAAGTGTGCTCTTGGTTTAAGAGAAATGAATAACCCATCATTTATTCCACTGCAGTGCCATTCCAGCAGGTCTGGCCTGGTCAGTCTCAATTGTTTGATATTTCCAGTTAATTAAATGAATGCAAAATAAACCTCTTTTACAAGTGTTGCTATCACAGTCATATGTGTTTTGCAGAGGTGGGAAGTAACTAAGTACAAATACTTCACTACTGTGCTTAAGTAGATTTTTCAAGCTGTGCTTTTTTTCTAACAACTTTTTACATTTAATCTCTACGTTTAAACACATAATTTGTACTTTCTACTGCTTTCATTTTCAAAACAGGCTTGTGACTTTAGTTTTGATGATTTTCAGGTGAGCTAAGAATTATTTTAATTTTGCATAACTGTTTGCTGCCTCTCCAACATCGAGACTTATTTCAAAATAGGTGAATGGGACAGTAACACCCAGAAAAGATGATTCCTTCATGTATCCACCGTATATCGCACACGACAGACATAACAAGACGAAATTGATGCAACAAGGAAAGAATTAACAAAGCAAAAAATGACATAAGATGAAAAAGATGAAATAAGACAAAAAACAACATAAAAGACAAATTATATAACAAAACAAAAAACAAGATATATGAGAAAAACAATGTAAAAGACCTAACAAGAGAAAAAAGACACAACAAGATCAAAAACAGTGTAAAAGACGTAAGAAACTGTACTTTCAGTAAACAAGACAGTAAACAATCACAGCTTCACTCTGTAGACAGACCCCACCAGGCTGTGGAAACCACTGCATATTTATTAATTATTGTTAAGACCTTATTAGATCTTATTAGAGAGTAATTAGGGACACATTACAACAGAACCATCCTGTAAACTTAAGTATTATTTCCTGTTTCCTACATTCATCTAATTTGATACAAATTGCAGCTTGTTAGCGCTTATTTGTGTGAAGTTTTGGGTGTTTACTGTTGAATAAAGAATATTTTATTTCTCATTTTTGTCTAATTTGATACAAATTAGGGCTTGTTAGCTCTTATTAGGGTAACATGTTTTTTTTTATAATGAATATATTATTTCTAGCTTTTCTCTAATGTGATACAAATTATGGCTTGTTACATCTTATCATTGTACTGTAAAATAAAGTGCAACCAAAGATGGCTACATTTTACTTTTATACTTTGAGTTTATTTCAGAGCCTGCATGTTTTTACTTTTAATTGAAGTTGTTAACTGAGTCCCTGCACTTCCTCTTCGCATGTAAACGAGTATTTGTCATCTATCATACAGATATACATGCTGAATTTCTCCATCCGACCAGCGTTTGCTGAGATGCAAGCTAGCTTTAGCCTCAGTCTTTTAGTATTTAAGTTATATGCAGCTGCTCAGCACCTTTACATAATTAATACACTTTCACAAGGTTCTTGTTTTAAAGTGCGTCAGATGGGAACATTAACAAGTCGGCTGGAGACGGACTTCTCAGCTGACTCAAGGAGTTTAAGCATTAGCGTTAGCTTACATTAGCCAGCTACACTTATGAGATGTGTCAGTGAGAGTCATCATCATTGTAGCCCACAAAATCTACAGTCCATCAGCTGGAACTGAGAAGCTGCTTTTGGAATCAAAGACATTGTTTTTCAACAGTTACTCACAATTTTGATGTTAAATCTGCCACCATTGTTACTGGAAAGCTTGACAGGCGTAGCAACAGTAACTAAGGAGGGCGGGGCATAGCGTTAGGGTCAATTATGAGATGTCCTTGTAGACGTGTGCATGTGTGTCCAAGATACATTTCCACTCCTCTGTTTTTTGGCTCCCTTGTCATTCCCTGCATGTATAATGGAGTCTGAAGGTGCTGCAGCACAGATAGGGTCCAAATAAACCTCTCAGCGGCTCTGAGTGCTGGCTGCCTCCACAGAGAGAACCCAACAGAACCAAGTCCTAAGGGGATGAACATACGACTCGGCTCCTATCTTAATCCCCTCTCCCTTCTCTCTGCTTGCTGTCTTCTTCTCTTCTGTTTGTGTGTTTGTGTGCAAGTTTGACTGATGCGGGTTGTTGAAAACAGATGCTAATGTTTTTGAGTGAAACAGCTGGTACATAATGTTTCTTGCATATAATATTCAATATCTTTTGTCTGAACTAGGAGGAATTATGTAGCTGGATTTTTTAAATGCGAGCATCGACTGCAGTAATACTCGGGTTATTAAGTGACAAATGAGCTGTGTCCCACTGCTGCTTCTCTAACTTATATCCTGCTTTTAAATGAATTATGTAGATTGTTTCTTCTTTTTTTTTTCCTGTTAACTCTGAGATCCTCCATTATTGCGCTCTTCTTTCCCTGACTCCCATGTTTGTGGGACTTTGTTCAAATATTGCTGTCGCTGAATAGAAACTGCCTATTGTTGCAACTTTTTCCAGCAGTTCAATATTCTTCAGCTTTCAGGGTTCTTTTTTTTTAATGTTGAACCCATCCAAATGTGATTTCCCCGGAGTATTGTCCTCATCCAGGCCACTGAAGCAGCATTCAGGTCACCGTGAAAGAGCACAGCTCAAGTTATACACCTGCGTCTGCATAACAACGAAGCTGTCGGTGTGACGTACATTTTTTCATCTGCTCATTGGGGGTCCGTGCATGTGTCCAACTGTACATGCCAGTCGCTCACATGACATGTCTGCCTGTACAGACAGACAGAGCATATCTGGTCTTGAATCCAGACTGTGCAAATTTTGCTGAGCAGCAGTCAGTCTGGCCACAATTTCCACCCCTTCAGTCATTACGCACACTACAAAAAAGAGCTGTATGGATAATAAACAACACAGGATATCACAAACACACCAACAAACTGTTTTTTTTTTAAACATTAAATGCTTTGAAGTTCAGGGATCTGGTGGAATTCAAGACTGCTCAAATAATGCATGAAGCAAGAAATAAATTACTTCCCGGGAACATTCAAAAACTGTTCAAAGACAGAGAAGGGGGTTATAACTTAAGAGGAAAATTTAATCTGAAGCAACACTGTTCATACTAATCTCAAAAGTATGTGCATTTCTATTTGTGGGGTGATTTTGTTGAATGATCTTGATGGAAAAAAACAGTAATGATATCATGAAGAGGTGCAAAAATAATATTTTCATTAAGTACAGAAGAGAGGAAGAGGGATGTAACACTCACTAAAGGTCAAGTCACTTTAGTTTTTTCCTTTCCTTTTTCTTATTCAACATATCTACTGATGGCAACTGATGTGTGATTGTATAAGAATGCAAAAGATTGCATGCATCAGACTTTTACTGTGTGGATTGTGGACTTCGTGTCAATATGATGCTGCAAAGAAGCTTAGAAGGCCGTTTTAATATAACTATGTTATGTTGTGCTGTTTTTTATTTTTATTTTACTCTTTAAAAAAGTTTATTCAATTACAGCATAATGGCGAATGTGAAAAAGACATTTTAAAGATTGATTCTATGGCCATATCTGTTTAATGTAAAGTTTTAGCCAGGTGGCAACCTCCAAATGAAATTGAAGTCGATGCAAAAGTGCCAAAAACCACAGTTCCACGAATGGCCACTTGAGGCTGTCAGTTTCCAAAGAATCCCATATTAAAATGTCAAACTTTACAGTAGGAATAAACATGTCTACTGTCACGACAAGACAGGGTTTTCAGGTTTGGACCCAAATGCAGACAGAGACGGCGGAGCAGTTCAATGAAAATTTATTAAAACAAAGTATCAACAAAAAATCACTCAATAGAGGAAACACAAAATCACTCGTGGAGGAAAAGTAACAACTGAAAATCTCTAGCATGGAAAAAGTAACAACGAAAAATCACTCGACTGAGGAAAACTACTGAAAAGGCAAAACAAAGTAGCAAAGAAAATACAAGACCTGATCATGGCTGGGAACATGGAATGGCTGGTTCTCACACATGGACGAGACAAGAAACAAGTGAGGATCCCAGAAACACTGACAAAGACATGAGAGTAACAAGTGACGAACTGACACAGAGGAAGGGGACACAAAGGCTTAAATACACAGGGAGAGGGAGGATAACGAGACACAGGTGAGTGGACAACAACAGGTGAAGAAAATCAGTGATCAACCAAGGGCGGGAAAACAGACAAAGACAGGAAGTAAAGACAAGACACATGAAGGAGGACCAAGACTACAAAATAAAACAGGAAGTGACTAGAAAAACTCTAAACCATGACAGTGAAAGACAGGAATAACAAAGACACACAGGGAAATCAAGATTACAAAATAAAACAGGAAATAACCAACAAAACACAACCATGACAGTCTACAGCCCGACACAAAACCAGTTTTGGTCTGTCTACATACAACCAGAATATCATTAGGTGTCCTTGTCACTTTGATTTCTCCAAGAAATCCGCCTTGAAGAAATGTTACGATCAAAGTGACCACTTTTATTGCCTTTTTTGCTTTGTGTATTTCCCCGTCATCTACTTCAGGTACATATAATGTCAATTTACGCAGATAATCAAATGTTTTACTCCCAGTTTTGTAGTTTTCCAAGATGGCAGCCATGTTGCCAGATGTCTTACCCTTCAGTCCAAGTGAGGGCCAGTCTCGTTTGGAAAATGGCATTAGTGCATACCCCCTATTAGCCACTTCATTTGGTCCACCTCATTTGCCCCCATGCTCCACCTCTTTACCCGTTAGCCCAGAGTTGGGTAGAGTAAGGCACTGCCTGTCTCTCTCTTGGCTGCGTTCCCTTGTTTATAGCGTTGGAGCTGCTTCCTTTAGTCTTATATTTAACAGACAGATATTAGAGTGATGTCAGTTATCTTCTCTCTCCACCAGAAAACCAATCAACCAAGTGTATTTTCCAAAATGTAAGTTTGCTAACATTAACTGCCCAAAGCTACTGGTCAAACCAGACCAAGACTTACTTTTTTTTGTAAAGTACAAAGTATTCCTTTAAGGCAATGGTTCCCAAACTGAGGGTCAGGGCCCCCTGGGAGGGGCAAGAGCCACTGCAGGGGTGTATGTGGATGACCAGGGAGGAAACAAAGTTAAGTGAATATGATTTATGCAGTAAAAATGAACAAACAAGAGTTGCTGATGCTATCATGTCAGTTGTTTCTCTAATTGTTAACGATTGCTGATAATTGTGGGGTTCGGATGAACTTTTTTTTGGCTTTTGAAGTTAGTTTGGTATGGCGAAAAACAGGGCTAAAAGGACAATAAATGTTGCATTTTCATACATAAATAAAAATGTACTGATGCAGCTTTCATATTTGCCATAATGCTGCAGAAGAAGGCTACTTGAATAGTGTCCTTGGCTCTAAACTCTGAACATTTTTACACCCCCTGGGGTCTGTTCTCACCACTGCATTCTCATATCAAAGCACCTCGTTAGCACATTTCATCAATTTAGACTTTTTTTTTTTTTTTTTTTTGAAGTGCCAAACAGCAGAGTGTTCCTGTGAATGGCATCTTTTCTGAAACTATAGTCAGATTCATGGCTTCCCCTCTAGGGAGTGTTTTAGCTCCTTTACTTGTTATTATGTAGCGTGACAGCTGCAGGAGCTGTAAAGAAGGCAGCTACCTTGTTAAATTTTCTGATGATACTGCACTGTCGTCTCTCCTTCAGGGTCCACGACACCATAGCTGTGCTCGTCCCGCTTTTGTAAAGTGCTGTAATGATCAATTGAGTCTTGTAAGGACTCAGGTACACTGTCACAGTCAGATAAGGTAATATGTAAACACCGAGATGATTATCGTGTGGCCAGCAGAGAGTGTTCCCGCTTTGAAACCCCCCCCCCCCTTCAGTACAGTTATTTTTGGTTCCTTCTATCACTCTTTTATTCAAAGTCTTTGACCTTTTCTTCATCTGCTGGTTTCATAACTTACTGGCGCAGCTCAGAAAAAGTCTGAGCAACTTAATTAACATCTGTTCCAAGATTACTGAAGTGACACAGAGGGATGGACGATCTTTTCGTGACCAGTAAATCTCAAGAAGAGTGATGTTAATGCTCAGGCTGCCAGAGGACATCTGAGTGGGTGAATTCTTGATGCTGCTGTCAGGGTGTCAATATATTTTACCTGCTTAACTGCAGGTCATTTGTCCTCCTTCTATCTCTACCATTAACTTATCCCCATTTTACCCTTAACCTTTTAACCTGTCCACTTTATGCCAGATAACTTTCATCATTATCAGGCTTTAGGAGTAACAGACTACATGTAACAGGATTACGTAATTAGGAGACCAAGAAAAGGCAACTGTTACAAAAAAAAGATGTAATCAGATTATAGTCACATTTGATAAAAATGGGCATTACTAGCTGGATTACAATTTTAAAACAATATATCACACACATTACAACACTTCATGAGTCCCAACACCACTCTGGTTTCAGTGAAACCAGCTAATCTGACCAGTTGATTCCACCAAGCACAGTGTGTCTGTGCCACGGTTCTGATCTGTCCTCTGCATGGTTGCAAGCCCCGTCAGCAGCGCCTGATTATGTTTACTTGCTCAGATTTTGTTGATTAGCTCCTCTCTCCTCGCTCTTTGCGCTTCTACCATGGATAAGCAGTCTACGTGGTTAAACAGTTTCTTTTCTGTCTGTCTTTATGATTGTGAGTCTGCACAGGGTCTTTTATTTTGAAAAGTAACCAGATTCTCCCTGCCTTTTGTGTGTCTGGTTTCGTGATCTGCTCTGTGCTAAATGATGTGGCATCAGTCAAAAGGCAAAAGGAGTGGAGAGCCGCTTCTGGAATGTGCCGAGGCGCTGTTGGTGGAACCACAAGCATTGTGTGGAATGGCCGCGAAAAGCTCCGGCTGACGTGGTGCCGCCGTAATGCGACACAGCCACACCCGGTGGAATCTAGCAGTGACAGTTGCCAATTCATAGCTAGTCTACAGAGCCTCAATACTAGCACCTTGCAAAATTTAGAGGAAGAGGCACAGAACTGTAGATGTAGGCTATGACGCACATTTTAGTTGATGAAATATTAAAAACTTTTTTTTTTTTTATTTGGTGAGTAGGCTACAAATTTTTAGTCAAAAAAAAAGTCCAAGGCGCTCACTTTTAAAACAATTAAAATGCCTTTATTGTCACAGCATGGTCATGGACCTCAAGACTTTAAGGTACACGTGTCCCTGTCCAAAGAGCACCTCAAAGAAACACACTGTGCATCCAGGAAACGCTCCTAACCTAACAGTTTTTTGATTTACACATTTGGGGAATGCAAGGAACACTTACAGGACCTGCAATACTGATAGATGAAAATGAAAATAACCCTGATGTATTTCTGTATATTTTTTGTCAAAGCCGCAGGGAGCCACTGGAGAGGGGCAACAGATCCACATGTGGCTCATGAGCCACAGCTTACAAACCCCTGCTGCTAGTCTGAGTGTGATTCAGGTTGATTTAAGATTGTAGTGGTGTTTGACACCGAGACAGCAGAGCGGACACACCCCCCCAGCATTTCAGAGCAGAGAAAATTGCTCATTTTTTCATGACTTTGAATCATCTAATTTTCTATACTTGGTGATTTGTTTTAATCATTCAGATTTATCTGTGTGGTTAATAACACGTTTCTGTGGTGTGACAAACTCAGAACACACACTGACTGTCGCTTTACAACATCTTTAAGGTTCAGGTGAGGTTAAGGATAGGGTAAGGGTTTGGGGCAGGGGTCTGCAATCTTCATGATAAAAAAAAAATCACATTTTAAAAAATCTGTCTGGAGCTACAACTGTTAAATTCTTTTATCCATAACTTCCTCATGGAGACTCAAGACGACTAGCCTCTGCCAAAGTTTAGAGGAAAAGGTACCAAGCTGTAGACGTAGGCTATGACAAGAAATGTGTGTACAGCTGGAGAATGTAAGAACCACGTCACACTGTAAAAAAAATAGTTGAGAAAACTCAAAATTCCAAGGCAACATGCTACAATAGATTTTTGAGTTTTGAGTCCAACTCAAACTTTTTGCCTTTTGAAAGTTTTGCTGACGTAATCCTGTAGTTGAGATGGTTTTCTTTTCTTCTTTAGACACACTTGAATCTTTGACTTTTCAAAAATGAAAAAAGTATTTCAAAAATTGGTCACAGTGAGGTGTGAACCTGATTTGTCACGCCATGCTTCAATGGAAAATATAAAAATCGTTCTCTTTCACTTCAGTGAATTTACTCAATATTGTTTAAATGCATTTTTAGGGGTGTCTAAGGCTCAAAGTTTTAAGTTTATCTAAAGAAGAAAGAAAGTAAATTATCTCAAGAAAGATTAGTAGTTGAGATTTTTCTTTTTCAAATCTGAGTTGGGCTGAAAACTCAAAAATCTATTGCAGTATACTTTGCCTTGAAATTTTGAGTTTTCTCAACTTTTTAATTTTAACAGCGTAGACCTTAAACAATGATGAATGAAAATTAAAATAAGCGTTCATTCATTTCCATATAATCTGCGGGACAGTGTGTATACATGCACGCTGGAGGGCAGCCTCCTGTCCTGGAGATAAATGTTTGACCCCTCTGCTCCTCCCGCCTCACCTCCCGCTCTCAGCAGGCCAGCGGCTCCTCGCTCTCTATGCAAAGTAAAGAAAGTCATTCAGCAGGAGATGAAACAGACGCTTCATCTCATCACTGCTCCTCCGCCGCCTGTGAAGTAGGAGGCTGATAACGGGACGTGCAGGGGCTGCTGTTTGGGATTTGGGACACTCTCTCCTCTCCCCCGCTATCTGGAGGAAGGTTTAAGAAACACACTCATTAGCATGCTAAGCTGCGAGTCCGTCCGCGGCCGCTATACTTCAATAATCCTATCTAAAAAGAAAAAAATCCCCTCCAGCTCATTTTATTTCTCTTCCCGGCACTTCACTCTTCTGTGATGGTCACTACCTGACCTTTTCTTTTTGAACACGTTTCTGAGGTAGCGTGTAACGTCGGTGACCTGATGAAGCATATCCACCGTCCTCCACTCGCCAAAGATAAGTGGAAGCGAGATTAAAACGCCTCACGCCATTCACACGGATACAAGAATCTCATCTTTCGTGGCTTTTTGTCAAATATTTACGGCTCCGCTAATGGTGTGATGTTGTCAGTTGCTCCGTTCCACACACTCTGCAAAATGTTCACTTGTACAAAAGAGGCATGAAAGAGGTCAGACAGAAGATTTTGTGTCATTTCAGTAAGGCTTCCCGTAAGGTTCAGACTGAATGTGAAGTGAATCTTCACCTCAAGTTATTTGTGCAAATATGATCACTGAATGATTTGTGCGCTCCATGTTTATTCGCCTCCAACAGCTAATGTGCAGACAGCATGAGACTTTTACTCTGGTACACAAGGGCAGAAATTACAAGGGGGACAGACTGGTAGAAGTATTAATTCAGCTTTTTTATTAGTAAAAGTGAAAAAGTACAAATATTCTAAAACTATAAAAGTAAAAGGTTACCCTCTGAAGGACATTTCTACTGACTGTTTCTGTTTTTTCATCTTCTTAGTTTTTCTGTCCTGTTATGTCTTATTTGTTGTTTATCATTTCGTTACGTATTTTCTGTCTTCTTACATCTTTAACATTGTTTTTCATCATGTTACATCTTTTTTGTCTTGTTACGTCCTTATTGTTTTATGTTTGGTTTTTTTAATGTTTTTTTGGTCTTCTTACGTCTTTTTTGTCTTGTTCGAGGTATCATGATTTTTTGATTTCATTTAGCTTGATGCTAACAAATAATAAAAAGTCTCATAATTTGTGTGAACAAACTAGTAGCTGTTGACTTCACATTGTTAAAACCTCAGAGGGACGACTTTAAGTTAGGAATAATGTTAGATGTGGAGTGTAACAGTCTGAAGCATAGAGTCACTGACTAAGCTGCTGGATTTCATTAGTTGGGATTGAGAACATGTTGATGTGTCAGTTCGTTAAGTTAGATGGATCTAAAATCTATGATATACCACAAACATCAGCTACTACCGCTACAAAGAGAAAGCCAGATAAAGGCCTTTTCCACCAGCATGGAACTGGTTCCTTCTGGACCGTTCAGAGCATTTCAACCAAACATAATCGCTTTGCAAACCAAACCCAGCTGGAACCAAAAAGACAGCTTCCTTTGACCTAAAGTTAAAACAAAGTCGGCGCATCATATTCTACAGGTTGTTTGTGCAACGCCTTACATTGATGACGCACCTTTGACTACAATGGTCCTGCTCAAAACTGGTGGACACGTGGGCTGGTTCACTGGAGAGCACCACAGTTCCTAGCTACTGAAGTCTGACCCTGCACCCTAAAGTGAACTGATTTAATCAACTGAACGAATTGTTGCATTTCTACTAGAGGTGGGACTCGATTAAAAAAATTAATCTAATTAATTAGAGGCTTTGTGATTAATTAATCTCAATTAATCGCATTTTAATCGCATAACCATATTTACCACAAGAAGCAACATTTTTCAATATAAATGGATTTTGGTATATGACTTAATCAAATGATAGACACATACATGTATTTAAACAACAAAATATTGTTGTGAAAGTGAAGTGAAACGTCCAGCGTCAGCCACTTAACTAAAAACAGTTAACAGACACACACCTCGGCAGCACTGAGATGTGAATCCCTGCCGTGCAGGCCTGACTAGCAGAGTCAAACCAAGTCAAGACAAACAGCACAAGTGTCTGTAAAGAGGCTCTAGTCTCTCCATCGTTCTACACAGAGGCAGAGATGAGCTGCAGGGAGACAGACTGCAGGCAGAGAGAGGAACTGGAGCTCAGGAGGAACAGGTGAAACAGTTGAAACTACAGTGAAAAGCAAGAAACACACAAGTAAATAACGACTGTAGTTGAGCCAACATTATATTGAAG
>JAJHUR010091680.1:11598-22004 GCA_027495735.1 Lutjanus campechanus | reverse complement strand
ACTGAAAAAAAAGTCAGTAAATCTCGAGAGGTGGACATGCCCCTTTGGAGAAACTAGTCCCTGTGCAGAAAGGTAAGCAATGTCCTGCTGTGAACAGGGGCAGCAAACATTACACAGACTAAACAAGCTTTCCAGACTTAAATTCAGTTTCAGCCTCATGTAATCATACTACTACTACTACTAAATAATAATAACAAACAAATAACAAAAACAAACCGACTGAGGCAGATATAGTCGTACAGCTCCTGTTCTGCAAGGTAAAATTACAGTTTTTCTTTCTGGTTGGTAGTGAGATAGTGAAATTTGGCTTCTATAACAGATGGCGAAGTAAAGTGGTACAAATATTCTAGATATAGTGTATATAGACAGATTTGTTCTTGGAAATTGGACATGAGGCTGTGAACTGGAGTGAAGTGAAATCCTCCACATGTTATCTGGATGTTATATGTGCCTGCTCAGCGAAAAAGCAGACAGGAGGATGGAGTCTTATGTGCTGATCTAGGAGATCTGCTTCATCCGCTGCATGGCAAAAGTTATGGGGGAAAAAAAATCAGAAACACAACATGGGATCAAGCAAAGAGTGTCAACATGAGGCAGGACCCAGCAGTATTTTCCAAGGAGAATCACCTAAATTGTCGCCAAATATTGTTTATCAAACGGAGTCTGAAAGGTCAAAGAAGTTTGTGTTTATGATTGAGGAAAATGATTCATTTTCAACATAAATTAGAAGGCAACAAATAGTCTGAGATATATCTGTGATACTTGCCCCAAAGACAATTAAAGTGCAAGCTGTCTAACCACCAGCCTGCTGCTGAGCTCTTTGAAACTGCTTTGTATGTATTGGTGTTACTCAACCGAGGAATGAATTTTAGTATTCGCAGTGAAGGCCAGGTCACCATTAAATGAATCACTCCTCACACTGTAAGTAGAGCTTGTTAATTGGCTTTTTGAAGAGACTCTCCAATGAATAATAGCAGCATGCTTTATTCTGCAGGCCTAGTTAGTTCAAGAATGTGTCATTAGTTTTAGGTCACAAGTTTTCAATCAAGCCTTGGGAAGGCTCTGGAGAACAAAAACTCAAGAGCACGTGCTCGCAGCTTTGATGTCTGCAGATTTAATTTACCTGTGAGCATGACAGTCACACACCTGCTGTGTTCCTGGCTGAGAGACAATTGGGCTTATTTCACTGTTAATGTGTGTTACACTACATGGCCTAAAGTAAGTGGACACCTGAACAAAGTCTGCACAAACTGCAATTCCAAAAAAGTTGGGATGCTGTGTAAAACATTAATTAAAACAGAATGTAATGATATGCAAATCCTTTCAACCTCTATTCAACTGAATATAGTACGAAGACAACATATTTAATGATCAAACTGAATTCACACTCTGAATTTTATGCCCGTAACATGTTCCAAAAAAGCTGGGACAGGGGCATGTTTACCACTGTGTTACACCACCTTTTCTGCTAACAACACTCAGTCAGCGTTTGGGAACTGACAACACTTACACCCGGCGCACAGTGGATGGCGTTGCGATCTAACACCGGAGCAATTGTCATTTTCCTCTCACGTTTGCAAGGTAGAAATGAGCTTACAGCCCTCTGTGCGGCCAAAAATGAAGGTCTGACCAGGTGCATTTGAAATCTTGTGCATGCCTCAAATGTAGTCGAAACCACTTGTGCCACAGACCTGCTAAAACCTGGTCGAAGTGTCAAGTCTGTGGCGCAGTAGCTCCATCAGCACAAGACAGCAAACAGCGCGTTTGGCTGAGGCGTACACACACGTCTCAAAACAATCAAAAAATCTTTCATTTATGTTGCCTTTTTCCCCAGACAGGAGTGTGAATTAGTATGCTTCAGTGTGCTTTGAACATATTTTCTATCAGCGAGAAGTGTGTGTGTGTGTCTCTGAAATTATTCTCACTAATAACAAACAAGAAAATTATTATAATAATTATAAGGCCGAGTAAATCTCAATAGACCTGCAAAGGTGCATGGGACGGGATCACAGCTGTAACAGATCAGTCAGAATGACGGCTGGAGCAACTGTAGTGCTTGTGTCTGCGTGTTTATTGGGATCCAGGAAAATAAGGATTAAACAAACGTAATTGTGCATCTATTTCCTCAAACTTCAGAAACACTTTCTGATTCTCTTTTCTCCGCTGTCACTAGTGACAGCGGGAATCCCAGCAAATAGCCTTGTCCCTGTAATCAGTGTTTTTACCTGCTTCCCTGCCAATACTTGTGTTCTGGGCCATCTTGCTTCTCACAGGTGATGAGATGACTTTCTGCTTGCTTTTTTCATGTTGAGCCCAAAACACACCCATGAATTAATCAAGGCACTTGTGCGCAGCTGATGAGGTGTATCCCGCTGTGCAGGGCAAGATACCCCTGTGCACCCACGGTACAAGATGGATTTGGACACACCTTGAATAAATAAAAACCCTTGTTCCTTGTGCTTTGAACCACTGATTTATATACAACTGCAGGTGCTCAACAGTCTAACGTTTCTGTTGTTGTGTTTTGCGCTTCATAATGTGCCACACGTTTTCAATGGGAGACAGGTCTGGACTAGTCAAGTACCTGAACTCTTTTACACTATTGTAAGACAGGCAGAATGTGTCTTGGTGTGGTCTTGCTATAATAAGCCAGGTCATCCCTGAAAGAGACGTTGTCTGGATGGCAGCATATGTCGCTCCAAATCGCAGGTACACGTACCTTTCAGCATTAACATTAATGGCATTATTCACAGATGTTTGGCATGGCATGGGCACTAATACACCACTATATGATCGTAGAAGTTGAAAAGGAATTGCAAAGCATTGCATTCTGATTTTATTTACATTTTCAAACTTTGGAACTGGGGTTCATAAATTAGAAATGTGTAATCATTACAGACTACTTTAGTAACTACTCAGTGTGATTTATCACTTTATTTGAGGGGCACAAAACAAGTAACTAATGATTAAGTAGTTAGTAATTAATGAGTCAACAGCTGGTTCATAGTTAATCTGGGACCACTCATCAAAAAAGTGGTCAGTGTGTCGATTCACAGATATTTACGACCTAATCATTACCTAATTATTCATTAGTGTAGTATGTCCCAGTCTGTTCTCTTGTAATTCTGCACTATCTATCACAGTTATTCACGAACTTCTCATTAATTATCAGGTCACTCCTAATTCATTCCTAACAAGATTTTCCTTGTTGACTGGTAGTCCTCAGTTCAAGCCATTAGTCAACTAGTCGTTTATACATTTATATTTATAGTAATTCAATTGATTTACAGCACAGATACCAAAGTTTGAAATGTTCTGTCGTTTTTTTTTTTTTTCTGTAACTAACAAATGAAAATGTGGTTGACTATCTCTTCTTCTCACCGATTAATAGTGTAGTTGATGATTAGGTTCTGGTCATCACCTGCCGAGCTTAAAGCAATACTCCACCCAAAAAGGAAGATTTACTCAATATCTACTCACCCCTGTGCTGATGAGAGGATGGGTGAAGATCTCCAGTTCACAAAACACTCCCGGAGTCTCAGTGGAAAACAGTGTTGCAGCTAAATCCATTACAATTAGAGTGAATGGTGACCCAGTTTAAAAAGTAAAAAAAAGAACACAAAACAAACACAAAATGTCTCCATCCTGCTCGTGTGATGTAATCCAAGTGTCCGTGAGCTGCGACATACACCATGTTTTTAGCCGAAATGTCAACTGTAGCCTCCCAGGTAGCATGCAAACATGGCATTGATGTATCGCGAGACTTCGTATATCTCTTAATGGATGCATGTTTGAAAATATCGCAAGATCTCTTGTGCACGCAGCTCGAGTCTGAGAGGCTACAGTTGACATTTCGGCTAAAAACATGGTGTAAATGGCGTCTTTTATGGTTAAATTTTAATGTTGCGGCTCATGGACATTTGGATTACACCACACGAGCAGGATGGAGACATTTTGTGTTTGTTTTGTGTTCTTTTTCTAGTAAAAATGGGGATTATTAGCAGGATAACAATTTTAAAATACATTTTAAAATAAAGAAAGATTTACTACCATGTGCAGTGTACATTCATTACAACACTTTACGATTTTCACCACACCACTCTGGTCTTGAGTCAATTCATTATCGTGGCCTCTAGTGGATATTTAAATATTATTTTGTCATTAAATCGGAAAAGGGGAACATTACAGTACAGTGATGGTTCTGCCCTTAACTGGGAAAATAGGTCCTTAGCTTTTAACTGCTAATGTTAGCTACACAGAACAACCGCTAACATTAGCCACACAGAAATCCAGTTAGCTTGCTGACCTGTAAATACTACTACCACTAGTACTACTGAAAAACTGTAGGTGGTGATGTGACCAGGATGGTGTGTTTGTTTGTGTCTGTTTATTTGAAGTTTGAGTGAGTAAGTGTGAATAATTCTCAAGCGACATTAACATGAATTTACAACTATTGATCTCAATGTGCATTCTCATATAACAAAATAAGGAATAGCTGAAAAGAATTGATAAACCTACAAAAATATATCATTGTATTAGACCAACAATTTCCTTGCCCTGAAAAGAAGACATTCTTATTTTTCAGACAAAAAATACAGATGCTGTGTGACTTGAATGGTAATACACGAGAGGCACAAACTGGGACAAGCTCAAACTATGAAAAACAGCACAAGATCTAACAAACACAAAGAGTGTAATGGGTAAAGTGTGAAATGGGTGCATACAGCATAAATATACACATGAGCAACAACAAAGGAGCCATATAGGCAATATATCTCAATGATGTAGCAGAAAAAAGAATGACTGATTAGCAAATAAGAGAAAAAGAGACAAAAGAAAAAATAAGGGAAGAAGAGAGAGAAAATGCAAAGAAAGAATACATGGCACAGGGGGAGAAAGCGAGAGAGAGACTTGCACCTCCTTCTTTATATGTGACAGTCGCTCCACCGCCTCCTCCTCCTCCTCTTCATCCTCTGCCTCTCTCTCACTCACATTCCGTCTCTCGCATCCACATCTCTTCATCTCTCCGTCTGCTCTCAGCTACACCCCTTCATTTTATCCTCCTCCTCCTCCTCCGTCCTCTTCTTCTTCCTTTTATTTTCACTCTTCATCTTCGACATGCTCCTCACGTGAAGTCCGCCAACTTGCAGAGCCCGTGGATGCCGACTTAATTAAAAAACAAAAGAAAAAGAAGAGGGCAAATGCTCTTTCGGGGAATAAGAGAAAAAACTACGCACGTTTGCATCTTTCTCTGAGTGCGTTGGTCTGACCGGAGCAACAGTATGGATCTGTCATTCATGGCTGCGCAGGTGAGACGTTTCTCCTCTTATCTGACCAAAGGCTCGGCTCGTCCGAACTTTTTGTCTCTTTTGTCCATTGATAACATGGGCGTGGCCGGTCAACAAGTTCATCAGGCGCTTATCTGACAATTTGACATTTTCTGTACGTCTATTAATCAAGATGTAGCCTGTAGAATTAGAAATTTACTTTCCTGAGCTGGAAAATTATTTCCATAGTATTTCCCGTAGGACATAAGCTGTGTTTGCTGTTGAACTTTATGGTACTTATTTCCCCTTATATTCGTTTTAATGTAGTTATACTTTAAAAGTTTATTTGTCTTTCGGTTTGTTGTAGTTTATAAGGTCATGTCTGACTTGGACATTTTGTACTTTTGTGTCTATCTAGATCAATGACTGTGATTGACAATGAGAAGGCATAAACTTTACCTATACAACGTGTATTTCCTATTTTTATTTCATTTTTATTGTTGGCAGTTAACACTGTAAAGTCTGACACATCAGATAAGGTTGCAGACTTTGATTATTCGATTTATAATGAATAAGTTACAAATTTCAGGGTTTCTTTTTGCTTTTTGCCCCTGATTTTCATTTTTTTCTACATTTTTTCCTCATTTTAAGTTTAAGTTTTCTTATTCAGCAAATGGCTCTGCCAGACAAAACAATGTCAAATGAGGCACAATTGCTGACATTCCTATACAATCAATTTAATTGAAGGGTTTATTGGCCCTTTTGACAAAATGCTACAAAAATTGACATCAGCTACATATGATATTTGGTTTGTATTGGGCATTTATGAAAATTCATTGATTACAATATTTTATTTCAGAACCAAAAAACACATTTATTGCGTTTGCAAAATCTGGCACATTTCAATTAAACCGATTTAAATTGTGAGGTTCTTTTTTCAAACAGGAATTTTTGTGGTCAGCAAAAACAGCTTGGTCAGAGAAGTCTGAATTGGTCAATATAAGGTACAGAATATGATAGCCAAGGAATTGTTTCAGTGAAAATGAATTAAAAAGACAATTATTAGCTAGTGCTCACTTGAAACATGCAGGTGATTGCATATATTTAAAAAAAAACTGCATATACACATCCCAATTTCAACTCTAAATTTATATCAAAATGACATTTCAATCTTTAATTTGTTTAATTAACAGCATATATGTGATTGTGGTAGGCATAACACAGATTGCATCATGAAATTCAATAGAATAATGACTGAGGGATTCACAGATGAATTATATTACAGTATATACCTGCTGTATCATATTTGATACACACATTTTTCAACAAGATTTTACTTCAAATGAGTTACAAAATATTGAGTAATTATGAGTTGTTTCAATACAGTTAATATTGACATTGAATTATTTTAATTCTTACCATAACTTTTTCAAAACTGGCAAAGATTTCCCTGCCAAAAAATGCGAGTCACTGCTTGAAGGCAGCCATGTTGGATTTTGTACTCACAGGCCGGCTGCAGCCTGCAGTGCACTGATGATCCACCAGAAGGCAGAAAACATGTCTCAAATTGCATACAACAGTTTCTTTTTTTTCAGGAAAGTATTGCTCACACTGATACTGTAGAGGTCTCAAACTCATGTATCAAGTGTGATACAAATGGCTTTACAGGGTTAAATGACACCAGTTTGATTGGAACAAGACTGTGTGGTATATTGTGTTCCTTTACTGTGCATAGTAATACATACGAATTGCTTTTGGCTTCAGAGAACATGTGTTATTGTGCATCTGTTTTGGACATGTGGTTTGTTTTCATTAGGAGCTGATTTGATAGGCTGTTCCTCTCCTCCTTCCTCTGTGTCTGGCTGCGTATGGTTTGTCTGGTGCCATCCACTTTGCCATTTTCAGTGCAACTGCTATTAAACGGTTCGGAGCATTATCTTTGCTGCCAGTAGCTGTTTTTCTGCAGGCAAGAATATGCCAAAATGCTCCCAGATCTTTTTAAATCAAGGACCCCTAAATAGAAATGCATCAGAGCATGGAGCCGTCTGAGAATACATTTAGTTCAATATGACCTGATTGAAAAAGATGTGGGGTAATAATAACATGAAAGTCAGCATTATTTGCTCAATTGTTGTACAAACCTTTAGCGAGTGAAATAATCAAAACCAGTGTGATAATTTACATCACACTGGTGACACAGTGTCCTCAAGGACAAGGAATGAGTTCTAGTGTTTCTAGAAAGTTTGGGAGCAGAGCACAGGAAGCAGGCTTACAGCAGCTGACAGCAGCACAGTGAGGGAGGCAAATACTGTCAGCCTGAAGGAGTTTCTGTGGGCAATCACTTACTCATATTCACAACTGGGAATGGCTGAATACCACAGTGTTTGAAAGCACTCAGCTGCCACTGGGGATTGTGGTGCCAATGTAGTATGTGCTTCTTCTCTCTCTGACTGCTCTTGTAGATGCACAGTTATGCAGCGAGCTCCCAGTGAAGGTGGAAGACAATGAGGCCTTTGAAGTCTTTGTTACAAGTTTGGCAGGAGCGGGGAGGTTAGTTGGTAGTGCTGTTGACAACACGGGGGGAATTTCACCCTAAGGAACATTAGGAACCACTTTTGGGACAGAAGAAAAGGTCACACAGGTTCGTAACCACTTAGAGACGTGATTTCAAAAATAGAATCAATGTCATTCATGATATTTCTCTATTAAAATGGCAGACAGATACTCACTTTTAAAATGTAAACAGCACTGCTCAAAGGTTTAGTTGCACATCAAATATTACACCCCGTAGGCCCATTGGTTTGCTGCTGAGAGAATATGATGCAACAAGCAGGGCTGGGAGGTTACCACGACAAAAGGGTAGCTGAGAGACAGAAATACGGTCTCAGATGTGTTGACAGTGATGATTTTGATTTGTTGATAGTGTCTTAAAGTCAGTGTTAAGGAAAAAAGGTTATTTATTTTTCTCTGAACACATTATACATGTTAGAATATAGTTGTTGAAAATGTGAAAAGACTAAGAACCATGAGTGCTGAATTGTGGAGTTGTAAAACTGTTGTTCATGATTTCTGTCTTTAGGATCTTTTTGGGCGGACCTGAAACATGGTCCCCCAACATTATATAACCTCCACAAACACGAACACAACTCTCTCAGTCCAAATCAGTCAGCAGTTCACTTCAGCTCACTTCAGTTTCAACAATCCGACACAGAAAAAACCTTCCTGTCAGTGTCCTCTGGCTCTAGTGGCTCAAACATGTCTGGACGGAGTGTCCATGTTTTAGTTCATTTTCAAGACAAACTAGAGTTTGATACTGAGAGTTTCAAATGTGCTGGGTGGTTAATAACATGTTTCTGTGGTGTGACAAACTCAGAACACACGTTCATTGTTGCTTGACCGTATCTTTAATATATGAATGAGCACAGTGATAGTGAGTTACTTGCTACAGCTGCATTTCTAGTGTTGATTAAATGGCAAAAACATAAAAGGTTAAAGTTATACTGTAAGCATAGCAGGAAAGCCTTGTGTCATACAGACACGGCTTTCACTCAAACAAAGTGAGACTGAGACTGACAGTTTGTAGCTTACTTGACAGGCTGACTTCGCTACAAGTTGACTGGCTGTTTTAAGCACTTTTGTATCATTTCTTTACATCAAGTACAACTTTTTTGAACTCAGAGAGTGGAGACAAAGCCTTAGGTGTGTGTTGTTTGCCTGCCGTTCATTCAGCAGGTGATGGCGATGCATTCATGTATCTGTGACCACAGCCTGAAACCAGCCACTGGCGACTTGTCAAGCTGAGTTACAGGCAAAAAGCCTGTTCAAGTTAAGCTGAGACGGGCCAGTTCTCACTGCTGCAACTCTCCCTGCAGCCTTTTTTTTAACATAACAAAACACCACCACAATCGCAGTAACATATTAACAGACTAAAAATACTAAATCAAAATTTATACACCCTGATACATAGACAGACACATAAACACACAATATATCCTCAAAGCTTACTGGACAATTACTGTACAAGCTTACAGTATTACGTTATAAAGGAAAGAAGTTAAACTTTACTTTTACACCATTAAATGAAATGAAAACCTAACACAATCATTTACATTAGTGGTTAAAATTGACTTTTAAAAAAATGTTGGCGAAAAAATGACTCACAACACATTTACACCAACTCAACATTTAACTCTGAATATTGTCCTCAGACACCTAGTGAAATTGGTGATTTCATAGTCAGGTGTTTGCAGAAAAAAACAGGTTGGTACATGTAGGTGTACACCGAATCACAAAGTAAATTATGGTGCCTTAATTCAGTGCCCGTGCCTGAGCTGGTGATTAAAATTGTTGCTGTCTGGTGCAGATGTTACAGATACATGACTTATACGTGCCTGGTTAACATTACTGCAACACTCACTACATGGCTCAGGCAGCAGGTAGTCTTCTGATAACTTGTAGCTACCACAAACATGGTTAAAATTGCAAGCTAAACAGTCTTAAGTGTGGCTGTATTTGACTGGAAAGGATTTCAGCAGCAGGCGGATCATCCAACAAATGTTGTGTGTAAAGGGGGTAAGCTTGTGGCGACACACAGGACACACTTGTAAGCAGAGGAATGCATCGTGCTTAACTGCTTGTGTGACCCCATGACAAGCACATCAGCTGGCAGTGAGATGGGAGCAGAGATATAAAACACCAGATGCAATGTACCATAATGATGACATCTCTATCCATAATGTGGAGGCCACTGATGATGATATTTGCCTTTGCAAGGAAAAAGCAATTTTTTAATGTCACTGACCATCATTTTGTGCATCCTTTTAAAAAGTATCAGTTCAGGCGCCATTTAAAGTGATATTCCACTTTGCGAGATTAACCCACTCAGTATATACCCACCACCATGTCGATGTGATGGTGGATGAAAATCTTCAATTTCCAAAACAGTCCTGGAGTTTTAGGAGAAACAGGGTAGCAGCCTCATCCAGTACAATGGCAGTGGATGGTGGCCACAGATAAAACGTTAAAAATAGCACACAAAACAAACACAAAATATCTCCATCCTGCTTGTGTGGTGTAATCCAAGTGTCTGCAAGCCGCGACATTAAAAATTAACCGCAAAAAACTTCGGCATGTGCGGCC
>JAJHUR010091680.1:0-11578 GCA_027495735.1 Lutjanus campechanus | reverse complement strand
CAGGTTTACATCCTACCGGCTACATGCTACAGCTGACATTTCTGCTAAAAACATGGCGTAAATGGCGTCTTTTGCTGTGAATTTTTAATGTCGCGGCTTGCAGACACTTGGATTACACCACACAAGCAGGATGGAGACATTTTGTGTTTGTTTTGTGTGCTATTTTTAACGTTTTATCCGTGGTCACCATTCACTACCATTGTACTGGATGAGGCTGCTACTCTGTTTTCTGCTGAAACTCCAGGATTGTTTTGTGAACTGAAGATCTGGACCTATCATCACATCGGCATAATGTGAGTACATACTGAGTAGGTTATCATGGAAAGTGTAGTATCCTTTTAAGCACCAGTACCATTGCTTTAACACTGGTATCGGAGGGGGAAAAAACCTAAGCAAACCCTAATCTTACTTTTGTATTTGGAAAGCAGATTAAAAAAAATCTCAAATATTTGTTTGGTCACAGATCTGACAAAATGGTGGATGTAACAGTGTCAATTAAATTGTAACTGCTATGGAACTGTGCCAGTAGTGGTTGCTACTAGCAACAGAACGTTGAACTGAAACCAACTGCAGGTGGCAGAATAATGGTAACAGTTTTTTTTGATGAAGATGACAACTATTTAGTGCAAGAAGTCAGAATGTAGCCTAAATAAAGCTCAGGTTTTCTTCTCCATGACCCCCATGGCCTCATATTTATTCCTTGCTGCTCTTCCAGTTCACCTTTTCCCCCAGCATCCATATCTACCTTCCCCACAAGAATGCAGCTCTTTCAGACACCCAAATGGCTAATTTTACTGAGGTGCAATTCATCGCAGCACCCTGACTCACTCTGTAATGGTGACTGTGAATGAAGTCAGGCAAATGTCCCTGGAGTTTTGAAGATTGACTTCACAATGGATGATTTTTTGCCCATTCATCTCCGTGTAGCTCTGCCGCCTGCAAATCATTGGACCTTCGCTATCACTTTGTCGCTAAAAGATGACGGATGCTGCCATAACTGTTCTCTCCTAAAGACAGTGAAAGTTTTTAAAGAACTCCAACTTAGAGGAGCTGGTTACTGATTTTCTCCCTGTAGCAGAGGATGAAGAATGAGTAGTTCAGAGGGGTGGACTGGTTGTTATTGCTGCAGTGTGTTTGAAGAGAACACATTAAACTTATTACTGACATACTTGTATGTCTAAAAGAAACTAAACCTGGCATTTAGGAAGAACATGCATCCTGTGTGCACCATTATACAGAATATCATTTCAGACTGGTAACCTAATTGCTGATTGTTAAGCTGCATTTGTCACTCTTCTTTTTTGTTAAAATGGGTTTCTGTGATATCACAGAAACATGCTAAATAGCTCTCTGCTGAACAATGTGTGCGCTTTTGTGTTTAGAGAATGATTTGCATTTGGCAGCGATGCCTCACTGGCATGAAATGAAAAAGGCCATACTCCATTAGGCTGAAAGTGGTGGCATCCTCAAGCATTGCAAAACATGGATTAATAGGTGACAATCACAGTGAAGCTTTTGAATACTAATCTGAGGGCAATGAGGCGATTTGTTCTTTATCTTTGCAAATAGAGTGAACTGAGAAATGTCTTTGTTAACTTCCCTCTGCTCCTTAGATGTGGATATTAAGATTAAAATATCTTTTTCCAGACTAGCTACTGGGATTGTTAATCATGTCGTCTACATCTTTGCACCTTGTGCAGGCTGTCACTGTTGAAATTATTCAAATGGCAGATGTTAAGGCATGAGAAATGAGCCAGTGTGTTCCCCGGTTACTAACTGATGTTAGGGTCAGGTTTGACGTGTTGCAGACAGGCTCCAGAGCCATCCTGGGCATTTTGCCAGTTGCTTCAGCTGATGGATCTGCCACACAGGGCAGCAAAACCCTTAAGGCTCTGTCTATCCAGGACACGGTGACCCACTGGCCTTGGCCTTTTACACATTTTTGCATTTAAACACATGCACGCACGTATGCACGACCTTTTTAAAATGTACAAAATGCAACATTTCTCAAAGTGTTTCCTCTCCTGTCCATTAATTACATGTCTGTAAGGCTGGGCAACCTGAACAAAATCAAGTACTACAATATTTTGACCAAATACGAGGGCGGGGACGAAACATCTGTCTCCTGGCTCGACACAATCACAATGATATGTACTGCGACTCTTAAGTAGTGCGATTCTACAAGTATTACAATTTATTACAATGTTTATTTGTGTATTTTTTTATTGATAAAAAATAAATAATATATAACTACTTCAAGCTATAGTTCGTAATCCTGTTCAGAAACACTTTTTGTTATACTGGGTGAAATGGTCTTTACATTCTGAGAGTAGTCAATACATTATGTATTCAGAAAAAGGAATGAAAAGAATCAGACCTCTGTGAGAATAGCAGGCCTGTAAAAACTCTGACCAATCCCTGCCTTTCGGTCCGAGTGGAAAGAACCAATCAGATGCCTTCATGTCTCGTGCTGCTCCCGCCCCCCTCTGTCCCTCCCTCCTCCCTGCGTGCGCACTCATTACGTTTCACCGTTGCCGGAAATATTCAGCACACTCCTCAGTAGAAATACCAAGTTAGCAGGAGAATAAGTTCATAAGGGTACAATGACAGAGAAAATGCAGCCAAAAATACCACTTCCAGTGTTACTTGTACTTGTAATGGCTCGCCCTGCTAAACAGGCAAAGAAAGAAAGCCGGAGGCAGAAAAGGCTGCGACGAAAAAGGCTCTGGATAAAGCTAGAGGACAAACCAGAGTCAACATCGGTGCAGCCTTAGAGCGGTGGAGACAACTGAGGCATCTGAAGGGCCTGAAAAGTGCTGCAGAGGTTGCTGTGTTTCTGTTGGACAGGTAATTATTTGTTTTGCTTTGGGGGATTTGTTATTTTCATGAAATATGTAACGTTTGCCAACTTAGCTACTTTTGTAGCTCGTATTAGCCCAATGCTGACATTGGGCAGTAAAAAGACACCGCTTTGATGCATTTGAGAAGTGGCATGCAATCTTTAACTTGAGAATGTATTGTTTTTTTGGCCTATAATTAACACAGGTGCTCTGTCATTGTACTGAATTCCACTAACATTGACTAGACACTGATGGATGTCAGTGGTTACATTTCAATTAAAAAAAAAAATATATATATATTGCTAGGGACAAATCAGTAGTCCCTTGATATTGGGAGGGACATACCTACACAATTCTACACCCTTGGCCAGCAATGACGTAAGAATATGCAAAAAAAATGGCATGAATTGTCTATGGCAATGAATGTTTCAATATGCATGTACAATTTCAAAACAAAAACAGTGCAGCAGTCAGTAGCAGTCCTTATAGAATAAAATAAACACAATATTCAATTTATTGTTACATCCCTAGTTTACTATAATGCAACCTTTAAATTCAAAATCTAAGACAATATCTAACCTCTTATTACAAAGTCGATATATTAGGCTATCAATATTTTGCCTGACATGTTAGGTAACTCTTAAATAAGACCCTATAGGCCTGTCTCCATATTCTCACTTCAGATGTTTTGTCTTCTCATGACAGGCCATCAGCATTTCTCATTACTCAATTACTTATTCAGTGAAGCTGTGGCTCTGAGTCATTCTACCTGACAGGGTTGTCCATCTCCGCTCGTGTTAGCAAGGACAGATGAGAGTGAAAGGATGAAGATGGAGGGAGTGGTTGACAGGCTCAACACAAACAGAGCCATCTGTATTTACACCCGCAGCACCAGGAGCAGGATCAGACAGAACTGGCAAATACACTTTGGTTTAACTTTGGTGCCAAATGAAAGGACAAAACAATAACTGCCAGAGAGTCAATACAATCAGAGTAGATGATTTTAAAGTTAGTAGATATGTTTAATTGAATTTCCCTAATGCAGTCAGGCCTGCACGTTCGCAGAATGCAGAATTATTTGCAAAATCGTCTTCGATTTTAAGGTCAAAATAAAATGGTCGGACCAAATTAACTTTGATATAAGTGACACAAGACGGGAAAAAGAATGGCTGGAGAAGTAGAGAGAAGATTTGTGCACCACTACCCCCTGATATGATGAAGCCAGAAATGGAAATGCAAGTTGAGTAGTTCACAGATGAGATTATTTTCCTATTAAACACACTTTTTCGAAATAGCAGCCGCCACAAGGCCTATATCAAGACCATCGTTGTTCCCAATTGCATAAAAAATTCAATTACATAATCATGTTATCTCTCTGTGCATTCTTCATGCCGAGACTGTCCCTTTTAAAGAATAAATCTCCTGGTCTCTATAGTGGAGGCTTATTTGGAGAGTGTAATAATGGCACACCAAGTCTTTTCATCTCTAGGACTTCATTTCCCCCCTGGTCTTTTGTCTGCTTTTTCAGCAATTGGTTTTATATGAAAGCTGTAGTCTTGAGATAGTGAGAACTTGCCAACAGCCCCAATTTTCTTTCTTTTCTTCCACTTTTATGACCCTGCAGTGTTGTAAACAGGGCGAGGAAATAACGATCACCTTAAACCAATTAGAAGGTGCTGTATGTACAAGAAAAATCAATGCTTTAAACAGATGAACAGTGGGTGAATCTGTCTTTGTTAGGTGTATTTTCAGCACCTTTCCAGGAAGATCTGTTTGAGGATTTTAAACTTTTGTATTTCATACTTTTTTACCCGCGCATTTTATCCTTTCATTCTATCATTTTCACATAAACTAAAATTGGCAGAATAAAAATCAAACCACAATCAGTATAAATAATTTTTTGTGTATCTCTACTTAGTACAACAACACATTTATAGGCTATGAAGGCCCAGTAAGCAACATTAAATAGCAGCCTAGATCCAATTCATGAGGAAAACATACAGAAAGCCTTAAAGTTATGAAGATGCTTGATGATTAAGGGATGATTTATACCACTGGGGTGAAGGAGAGGCTCTTCACAGTGGGACCACTTCCTAGTTTACTCTCATTTGATGGCTATACCTCATGTAGAGAGAACAGAAAATGCACTGGAGGAACATTCAAAACAAACACAATGTGCTGCATTTTTGGTAAGTGGTTTGTTTTGCCTGACTGATTTTTATGCCGTCCTCCTCATAATCAAACCAAAGACTCGTTAAAAATAACAGTTTATGTTCTCGAGCTGTTGCTGATAGTGGAGAGAGCCAGCACAGCTGCAGGTGGTCGTGTTAAATGAGCAGCCCCAGGTTCAGTCTCTTCCTGTTTAAGTGAGAAATCTTTATGTTCTCAATGAGAACAACTGACTAACTACCAGGAAATGGAAGGCCTCTATTTTTGGCTCTGATAACTGTTGAAGCAGGTGCCAAACAGCCTCGTAACCTATTTGCTTAACTCCTCTTCTGAACAGTGATTGTCCAACTTTAGCTTAGCAACTGGCAGATTTGTGTTTGGAGTTTTAAGAGCAAAACTCAGTATATAAACATTTTGGAAGGTATAGATAATTTATTTGTGTATTTCTCTGCCCTCTCCAGAACCCAAATTTTTGGGAAAATTGTAAAAGCAAAAAATGGATTAAACAGGTTTCTCTGAAATAAACTGCCAAGGTTAGCATGTCAAGCTAACTAGCTTAGCAATCCAGTGTTAAGGTGCCCACACATGATCTGCGGTAAAACCATTCTGTGCTGGCTGTGCGATTGTTATCCTATGGAGAGAGCTGTTGCGCCTAATTAGGCATGTGAAGACAGCACATATTTAAGGTCTCTTAGCAGGGTTTTTGTTTTAAACCAAGTCAGCTGGACACGTTAAAAAGTCAGTGGGAGACCGTGTTTAAAAATTTTGGGGACTGCCCATTGTTCTGATGGCCCATTATTCACAATAGTCTGACAAATGTCTAACTGGACTGAAAACCTATTTGTCCAACAGTTTGCGGATCACTTCATTCCTTCTTCACTCCAACAGTTTACTATCCCAAAAACAATAACTGCTCCGAGGGTCCATCTTTCAGAAAATACACACTCTGACTCCCTCTGAATTTTTTGCCCTGATATCTTAATGTGTTTTGACGCGTGGTCAGGTGCCCCTTACCGTCATAGTCATGGCAACAATACAAATTATGTGGTTAACATTGTGAAATAGTTGCAGCTTTGTTAGGTTGACGCAGCAAAACTACTTGGTTTGGTTTAGTTACAAAAAATACTTTAATTTGGTTTTGGAGAATATCATGTTTGGATTATATTAAGTCTGTTATTTACATCAGTTATGTTATGTACAAAGGTTCAGAGCAATAGGCCTTCATATCAATGGACATTGTGTTTGGACTGTCAAATGGGTTTTTACATTTTTGACATTTTGCAGACTATTTGGGTTTTGGATATGGTCCTGCGTAATAATGGCTGGCACCAAAATTGATAGCTGCTGGCTAATAAGAAGCTACCTTTTGTCTACCTCTGTCTGAAATCAAAGACCTGTACTTTCAAAAATAACTTTAGAGTTTTCAGAGGTAAATCTGCCACCATTATAACTGTAAACTGCAAATGTGGCTTGCAAGAACAGAGAGCTTGACAGCCATAGCAACGGTAATTAAGGGCAGAGTTTACCGATCAATTACTAACTGGGGGACAGTTCACAGAATGCAGTGACTGATGAAAGTAATGTGTACTGTACAGAATATCCTAGTGTATCAGTGCTATCGCAACACATTTGCACTGTAGACACAAACATCTCACAGTTGTTTTGCACCTGAAATGAATGATTGCATATTGAAAAAAGTCCTGGGGTGCATGAAAGGGAGACTTAATGGACTGTGACAGCCAGGTATGAAGTAATAACATCTTTTCCTGATAGACCTATCCCCCTAAATGCATGATGCTTCCTACATAACTGTCCCTCTGATATTCAGCAGATATGAATTATGTATTCCTACATAAATAATCTATTCTCCACCCATCCTGAGATAATTTCAAAGCAGCTTTATCCCATGAATTGATACGTTTTTGAATAAGACTGAGCCATGATTTATGGTCAGACTTTGACTATTGCTTCAGCCTGTTCATTTACAAAAAAACAAAAAAAAAAGCTGCATGATGACGTATTTGTCATCAAGGCACACATAAAATCCAAATCTGAATTCAGCTCATGAGCAGTTCTTTTGATGAAAAGGAAACACGGATGGAAATGATGAGAGTTAAACAGTGGGTGGCTGCTTTGCTTTGGTGAAAGCTGGCAAAATCCTGAATGGCAGCAGCTGATTATACACTATTAAAGGAGGAAGCAGAGATGAATTATGATTGTAGTTAAACATCACCACGCCTGCTGGAATTTATTGGGATCATTATGCCTTTTTGCAATCATTAGCATGCTAAACATAAAATAATAAAACTATACAAGTGTGTTATGTAATGAGACTCCTGCACAACTTTTCCTGTTTGCCAAGAGATGTCAGTTAAAATGTTTTCATCCCTGGGTGCAATTTCAATAAAATATCCCTGAGTGTATAAAGAGAAACGACTGAGGAAAGAATGACACAAATTTCTCAGAATTTTTTTTAGGGTTGGGTACCGAACTCAGTATGGTACTGACCAAATTATGTTGGTAGCTTACAACCAAGTACCGACTCATGTTAATTTAATCTGTGCCAAATTTTGATGCCTGGGAAAGTTACAGTGAATCAGGGCAATATGAAACCAAAAACAGTCACAAGTGTGGTGAATCTTTTCAAAACTTGACACAAGCAACACTCACTCCAATACCTGAAGTGCAAAATATAAATCTGGTGGGAGCAACACAGCTAAACACAAAATATATCTACAGGCGAAACAGCGTACCATATTTATTGCCTGAAAACAAAGTCACCCGCAGCAGCTGCAGCTAACATTAGCACAACTGCAGCTAACGCCTACAAATTTTTACCTTCCATGGACAACAAAACTAGCGAGGCATCAACAACTTTGTCGACATCTTCTGGAGATCAAGTAGCTTTTTGGCTTAGCATTTTACTAGTGTTAGCCAATACTCAGCCCCTGACTGTGTCCGAAATTCCTTACCAAGATGCTATTAGAATGTCTGAAACCTTAGTATTAATTCCAATACAATACTGTATCGATTCAACTGTGAGCTGTCACCAAACCTAATCATTTTAAAGCCGTTTTTGGTGTGTTTTACATTTTAGACAATGGAATTTCTGGTACAGCTTTTCCACAATTTATGTCAGTTTTCAGTTTTGTTATGTGCTTTAACACTTGACTCGGGACTTCATCGATGCCTCTATAAAACCAAGAGCAAAACCTGCTTTTGATTTGATTTGTGTCACAGGACTTTAGTCTTTAAGCTAACATTAGCACACCTGCAGTTAGCACCTAAACAGTTTAACTTAACTCCATGAACAACAAAACTTTAAAGTGAGGCATCGACAACGTCATTAGCATCTTCATGTGATTAATCAACTAGTTGAATGTAATACATCTTGAATATAATTGTTGGGGATAACTGGCATTTGTACTTGTGTTAGCCAACACTAAGCCACTGGCTGCCTCTGAAATGTATTGCCAACTTGCTAGTCAGCATGCTCAAACCAGTGTGTTAAATTTACCAGTATGTCTAAAACCTTAATATGAAACAAATATTTGTGAATTGCGGAGTATAAACAGGGAAATATTACAGTAGGCAAGCATTACAGTAGTAACAATAACAACAACAACAATAACAACATAGCTGAACAGATAGGATATCACATGTGCTTTCTCTGAAACACAAACAGAGATAAATGCTCTGGGAACAGACTGACAGGCTGATGGGTGTTTGGGAGGGATTTTATTTCACATAGTGTGTAAAATGTTCTAAATGAATTATGCTGAAATTGAGAAGTTTGGAGTTATATTTAACAACTGAAATTACAGTTTTGTCATTACAAAGAGAGAAAAGTACTAAAAATAGAGTCAAAATTCCAGATATTGGTACTGTATCAGTTTAAAATGTGAAACATCACCAAACCTAATAATTTCAGATTGTTTTCTGTTTTCACCTTTGTTTCAAGCTTTAAAAAGTGACTAGGGACTTCAAACAATGCCTCTCTAAAACCAAGAGCAAAACCTGCTTTGATTTGATCTGCTTCACTGGGCCTTAGACTTTGAGCCTGACCTTGGGTTTGTTCAAAGAAACCTGCCCTGAAACTAATGACATAGCATACAGACAGGCTTTCTTTCCCTCTCACTCACCTCTTGTTCAATCTGCAAACAAGCTGAGGTTATATTGCACATAATGTACCTTCACTTGCCAAAAAAAAATACTGTTGCCCTGAGAGGAAAATCCTTAGTTTGGAGCCCAAGGTTTCTCTGACAGTCTTAGTGTGAAGCCAGAGCTCAAGAACAATCTGACTGTATCTGAGCAGCATCTCATTATGTGGGATCATCCCACACCCTTGCTATTAGAACTCAATTACTGTATTTCAGTCTCATAGCTCATTTGTGCCATGTGCATCTGATAATTTAGGCTACAAATGGACTAGTTTCAATTTCCCTGCTGATGAACTCCTCAAAACGTAAATTACACCCCTCCTCTGTGCTCAACTACAATGTTCTGCTGCTATTGTCTCCAACCAGCTGCTGATATTTTACGCCATTAGATTTATAGCAGCTATTTTTGTCATAGGGTGCAAGCCAAGCCTCACTTAATGCTCCACAGCCCTTATGATGTTTTATATAAAGCAAATCTGACTGTGACCTTCTCATTTCGGTTGCATGCAACTTTAATGCCCAGATGATGAATCAGGCACTTACAGTACAGTCAGTTGTATTACTTATGGAAATCATTCGGAATGCCCCGCTGGTATGCATGAGTGGTGGAGAAGTACACCAACTTAGATTTTTCTTAAAATGTTGAATTTTTAATGACACTTTGGCTACAAGGAGTTGTGAATCAATTCACAGCTAGAGCTTCAAGCTTTTCTTTGCAGATGCTGTGATGTGTTTGAGCTAAATTCCATACTGTTGTATTTACCACAGTTTCAGTCCTAATCTCAGTGGTGCATATGGATCTGTGGTCCCTGTTGCTGCTGTGTTTCACTGCTCTACCCTTGAGCTATTTACAGAGGAGCAACACACACGTTATTTTGAGCTTTTTAAAAATGATTTCAGGCATTTTGCTCCAGTAATGAGTATTGAGCTGTTGCAACCTGTACTGCAACACACCAATCTGTGCAGCACGTACGTGACATATCCATTTTGGCTCGTCTATAAGCATGACACAGCTTCTACAGGGTTGATGCTGTGCAGGATCACTCTTTACCCGCCAGCGTGTAAATCTGAACACTTTTAGAAGCAATGATATTGTTTATTGCTGCAATTACTAATCAAAGACTGTGAAGACGTTGTAATTAATTAATTTCACACCTGAGAGTCTTGTTTGCTTCTATGTGATGCTCTCAGCTTGTAAACAAACACATGAACAGGCAAAGCTCCATCTCCTGACACCCACCTCATTGCTCCCTGTGATATATATCCATCTCAGAGTGTGAAAGACACAGAAATTGATTTATTTATAGCTGTGATTTATGGAGAAAAGGCCCCAAAACAATGAATATATTGGCTTAAAATGTGTGCATGTGTGTCTGTCAAAGCATGATAGATTAGATTTTATTTTGAACATGTAAAAAAATAACTATACAAGTAAGAAAAAACAAAGCAAGAATAACAAATGAACTTAAGAAACATTCAGCAGATTCATAATAAATAATTCATGTCCGAAAAGGAGTAGAAAGAAGTGAATACTTAACAAGTCTCACACCTATTTTTTATATTTCATTAATACTTTGTGATAAGCATGAATATTCCGGCTTTTTGCCCCAGTTTTCTAAATAACTCAATGAGATTAAACAAAAGCAAATATTTATGACACAGCGAGACCAAATAAACAGAATATAGCAAACAGAAGTGCACAGATCAAAATCACCCTTACACATCCTCCCCTCTGCTTTACTGTGCAGGAGGCTTTTTTCTAAGACCCTGGTGGGTGCAGTTGGGTCATCACGGAGATTCAACTCACCTCTCTGAAGGACTTAGTAGCTGGAGTCTTCCTCTCTCCCCTGGTTCCACATTGTTTGGTTTTTGTTGAACTTAGTTTGTCTTTGCTTTTATTTATGTAAAATAAACTTGTTTTCAGTTAAAGCTCATGTGGGGTCTCTCCTGCTTTGTACAGCCTTGAGCCAGGCTGTGACCAATCAGGGGCTTGCTCAGGATCTGAACCCGGGACTTTTCGCACCCAAAGTGAGAATCATACCCCTGTGCTTGTGTAAAATAATTTAATTTTACACATTTACATGTCTTTGTTATGGCCCCTTCAGACCGAAAGCGGGAAGTGCGGTGCGCACCGCCCGGTAGGGCGCAGAGCACGGCGGCACGACGGCAGAGCACGGCGGCAGTGCGCGTGTTGCTAAGCGACAGAGCAGGAAGTGTTTTTCTCCTGGCGCCCTTTTTCCGAGTTTGTGCAAGATGTCGTATCTCACATCATCGCAGCAAAGAGCCCTGGCTTTACTCCTCTTGAGGAGGAGACGAGCAGCAAAGAGAGTGTGGGTCCACCCGATCCTGAAAAAAAAAACCTTTCTAGCCTATCATTTTCAACAAACCTGGCAAATTCAGCAAATCACT
>JAJHUR010091678.1:0-23847 GCA_027495735.1 Lutjanus campechanus | reverse complement strand
GAAAACAGATGTATGAATATTATATTCAATTCCTGCCATATTATGCCAATAAATCATTGTAAATCTTACACACTGGAGATTTAAATTTTGTCTCATAAATCTGTTACCTACTAAAACCAAACAAGAATTATAAAAGAAATGACTTACATGCAGTAATTCTGCAAACCTGATTTTTGTTTTAGGCGAATGTAACTTCCACTGGTTCATCCCTGCCTGTATCACACATGGCTGCATGCATCCTTTCAATTACAACATAACGGCAGGACTTCCACTGCTCTTTAACAAAGGTCGCTCGGATCGCACAGCAGATGACTAAAGAGAACCCCTCAGGGTCTTTAATAGTAATCAAAGACTCAAGTGAAAGCCATAGAGATGAGGTCGATGCCTTCTGTCAGTACGTCAATCTAAACTGCATCCTGTTGACTGCTGCTTAACGGTTGCTGGGGAAAACAGCGTTTTTATTCCTTATATTGAGGTCTTTATAAATAATTGTTTTCTTACTGTAGACACATGACAAAATGCCACAGGTGACGTCAAACTGAAGCTGAATCAAATTCTTAACACTGACCTCTGCCTAATGTTAATATTCCAACACTGTCTCCTAGAAATTATGTTTGTTTATTACCAGATTGTTTTCCTAATCATGTTGTGATGACAACATAATTACTGCCTAGATCATCTTCACTGAGAACATTTCTTTGAAACGTCTGCACTGGATGCACAAGGAGGTGGTTGGGGTGGATGGCTGACATACAAAGTGCAGGACGTTAAAAACACAATCGGGGTTCACGTCCAGACTCCTGCATCAGAAGTGGTTTGGTTAAGAAAGGAAATATGATTTTCAGTGGGCTTAGGCAATAAAACCACTTTGGTTATGGTTAGGAAAAGATCATGATTTGGGGTAAGTTTAAGCACTGAAAGCATTTTGGCTAGGGTTAGGGAAAGACTGCGATTTTGGGTGAAGGTTAGGGTATGGGGCAAGCAGAAAATGCTGAAGCAACAAGTTTCTCCTTGAGGTAATTTTAGAGGGGATTAATTGTGCCCTTTAAAGAGTGTAACATAGAGAATAAACAAAAATAAAATTGCGAGGTTTTAATAACCATGGACACGGAAACACGAACATATGAGGTGTGTGATAATAGAAACTTTTTGAGTGAGAATGACTGTAGGCTAGACGAATATTAATCAAGAGGCCAGGCAGCAGAGACAGATTTATGTATTTTAAGGTTAGGCAATAAAACATGTTTAGTTAGGGTTCAGGGAAGCTTGTTGTTTAGGGTAAGTTAAGGCAATAATGTCACTTTGGTTATGGCTAGAGTTAAGGAAAGATCATGTTTTTGGTAACTTTAGGCAACAAAACAACTTTGGTTAGGGAAAGGTCATGATTTGGGGTAACATAAACCACTTTGATTAAGGAAAGCTTGTGATTTTTTGGCAAGTTTAGGCAATAAAACTGTCATAGATTATACTGTTGATACACCCTAATGCAGGACGCAGACAGGGAATTGGTGCATGGAAAATTATTTATTGCTCAAAGGATGTAGGTGGATCAGGGTGCCAAAGGCAGAGGTCAGTGAGCTGGTGGCAGGGAAACGAGGCAACGCTGGTGGGTACTGGCTGGAGAGTGAGGCTGGGAGGTGAACTGGCAGGATGTGATTCTGAGGCACAGGGAAAAACAGGATTAGTTTCCAAGGAATAAGATAAAGTAAATTAATATCCAAAATACAAGGGCCTGAAGCATTATTCTACCATTTACTGAAACAATGATCTAGCAAGGACTGGAGAGAAGAACCCCAAAGTTTAGCTAGGAGATGAGGGGGGTAACAATAAATATTAAACTGGGGGAAAAAAGAAGACGAAAAAAAGAAACTCATGATTAAAGGTGAGTTTTATCAATAAAAGCACTTTTAAGGGAAAGTGGGGGGGGGAAGTGGTTAAGGAAAAATCGTGATTTTGGTTAAGTTTAGGCAATAAAAGGACTTTGGTTAAGGTGAAAGAAAGATTGTCATTTTGGTTCAATATTAATGAATAAATCTAATTTATCACTTCACTCTATTACATTTTACTAATAACTTCAATCTCAACATTTTTGAGACTTACCAGGTGTGTTAATTAACATTTCCTCATTATTTTAATGGAAAGCATATTTTGGTAGGCAATACATTCCCCTCAAAACTTATTTGCTGTTGTAAATTGGTTGTATATATACGTAATTTCTAAGAGATGGGGCTACACTATTCATATAAATATACATGAATTCACATGAGCTCAGTCACTGAATATGTATGCTCTATTTTCATACTGCACACACTGCTCGTTATTAGACTGAGGCTCCATCATGACACTTTTGGCAGTATTTACATATCCTCAGGGACAAAACTACAAAATTGTCAGAGTCTCATATGAATTTCAATCAGCATTAACATGCAGGGTTGCAAAGCAGAACAAGAAACTCATTTGATATACTGTATGTAGGCTGGGCCTAACTCATAAAATGCCTTCTTTGAAATGACTACGACATCAATCACTGAACAACATCCATGATTCAGTGATTTCTTAATACAGGTAATTTAAGTTTTGTTCCACACAACCCTACGTAACTTTATTGTTGCTTTACTGGTGGTATTAATAGTCACAGACTTTGTGTTTTGTTGTTACCTTGTGTAGTTTTTTCTGTATCTGTATATGTATGTAATGCTATGAATAATTTATGATACATTTCTGGAAGTGTGAATTGGAACAAGTGGCCTTGCTTTGTTGTGCTACAGAATGCACCAAAAGTGATACCTACAATAGACTTAAAACCCTGCATTTCTCTGCAGTGTAGTCTAGTGCAGTGAAATGAAAATGTGCAATGACTTCTGAAATTTTAAATGTAGCATTACTGCTGATTCTGCATGTCAACTCCTTTTTTTCTATCTTAGAGTGCTGAAAAAATTATTCCAAGTTCAAACATAAGTGAAGAAAATCCAACTGGAGCCTCTCTAAAATCATATTACAGCTAGGGATGTGTTTCAAAGAACTAAATGACTCTGGGCTCCTGCTTCTTGCCACCGTACAGTGAGAAACACAGTTGTCTGTTGAAAAGCTTTAGTGGATTGATTGGATTTGATCGGCCATGGAAGGCATGTAAATGTACCCGTGTGGAGGTTACCATAGCACTAACGGCCATGTAAGCAAATGAAGGAGGTTTATCCGATGTGAATAGTTGGGTGTCTAGAGGGGACTTCAGCCGGTTAGTTGTGAATGTTGATGTGACAGAAAAGGGGAGAGTCGCATTCACTCTATGCGTTCACAGTGATACAGCACTGAGCATTTTTCTCTGGTGTGGTGAGGATGATTTAAGACCTAATAAAAGCAGCATTAACAGTTTATTTATTTATTTTTAAAGATGAGCCACACAAAATTGGACAGTGGTGGAAAATTCAACAAAAGGAGGTGACACCGAAGTGTTTGAAGTAAGGTAGTTATGACAGGCCCCAGTACAGGCTATTATCACGGTCCCTAACGCACACTAGTTGCACAGTAGCTGCTGTCCCGAGGTTACCTGCTGCATGGTTGTTGGCACATCACTAATGCAGCGTTGATGCTGATACCAGTCGAACTGCTGCATTGCTGCTAGGAGAGAAGTCGTCTCAGCTTGTCAGTTTTAATTGATTTTGTGCCAAATTATCTAGTCAAATGATCAAATAAAGTCTCTGGACAACGTGAGTCAACCCAACAATCATCAATGCAAATCTGTATAAGACAAATGTGCCTGTGGCACCATCTTTCCTTGATCTAAAGCACATAATTCAAAGTACAAGATGCTAGGGTTTTAGTTTATTCGAAGGGTGTCCAAATCTACCTTTGCTATCTTGCACCATGAATGCACAGGGGTACCCTGCGAAGTCCCGCCCCATGCACCCGTGGCACACAGCAGGATACACCTTATTAGCTGTGCTTAAGTGCACTTATTAATTCATGGGTGTACTTTGTATGTAACATGCAGCAAACCAATCAGAAAGTCAGCTCTCATCACCTTTAAGAAGCAGGTGCACCCAGAGTGCAAGTGTTGACAGCATGATGGCGGAATTATCAGGAGGAAACAAAGAGATCAGAAAGTGAGGAGACAGATTTCCTTATGCATGGGTTATCCAACGGGTATACAGCCAGCATCAGGCTCTGACAAGAAGTACACATGCCTTTTTCTCCACAGGTCGGGCCAGTCTCGTTGTCAGATCCTTGTCCTTCTGTTTTTCTGGATCCCAACACGCAGACACAAACACTACAGCTGCTCCAGCTGTCATGCAGACTGATCTTTTAAAGACAATCTGCCAGCTTTGATCCCATCCTGTGCAGACTTTGCAGGTCTATGGACGTTTATTAGGCTTTATAAATATAATAATACATCTTTATGCCTTATTGGTGAGAATAATTGTAGACATACACACACTGTTCATTTCAATATTTACACTTACTGATCAGAAACATTTTCAAAGGACACTTTACTAATCCACACTCCTCTGTGTGAAAAAAACGTAACCTAAATGAAAGATGTTTTGTAACTGTGGAGATGTGTGTGCGCACCTCAACCAAACGCTTGTTTGGTATCTTGTGCAGACAGACCTAATGCACCAGAGTTTCAACACAGGTTTTGTTTTCTCCATCCTGAGCCCCTCCTGCCAGATGAGCACCACACACTTCATGCACGCATTGAACTGTTTACAGAGGAAATCATACCAAGCAAGCACAGACTGGCAGGCATCAGCTGTGTGTGACTCCTCCATTGTTGCTGCTGCACACAGGTTTAAAAGCAAACATCAGAATCAGAATCAGAAATACTTTATTTATCCCCGAGGGGAAATTGTTGATGTTACAGGTGCTCCTTACAAGATCAAGAAAGATATATAGTGCAAATAGAAGTGAAATATAAAAAAATATAAAAATATAAAATAAAAATAAAAATATAGTGAGAAGTTTAAAAATATATATATATAACCTATCAAATATACACAGATGGTAAAAATAGATAATAAACAGACTATATACAGTGATGGTAAGGTATGTGCATTGCTTTCTGAGAAAAATAGAACAAATTTGATAAGAGTAGTGCAAAATTAAGGATTATGTACATAATGTGCATTGTGGTATGAAAATTGACAAAAATTGCATATTTAACAGTTTACAGTTATTGCACTAGCTAAAATATTGCACAGAGTAATTATTTAAGTTATGTGTGAACTGCAGAGCTGTATATATCAAATTACTGGGTGAATAGTCCAAGGGCCACTCAGAGGGAGGAATTGTACAGTTTGATGGCCACAAGCAGGAATGATTTCCTGTGGCGCTCAGTGGTGCATTTTGGTGGTATGAGTCTCCCACTGAAGGTACTCCTGTGCCTGGTCAGCAGAGGGTGGAGTGGGTGTGAGTCATTATCCAGGATAGTCCGTAGCTTGGACAGCATCCTCCTCTCTGACACCACGATCAGAGAGTCACACTCAGTTCCAACAACGTCGCTGGCCTTGCGGATCAGTTTGTTGAGTCTGTTGGCGTCCGCCACCCTCAGCCTGCTGCCCCAACACGCAACAGCATAGAGGATAGCACTGGCCACCACAGACTCATAGAAGATCCTGACAACAAACATGAAGATAAATACACTTTTTAATCCCAAAAGTTTAAAAAACAAACACTGAGCTCTCACCTGGCCAGTACGCGGGTCCTCAGTTTCTCCGTGGATTGCTGTTGCAGAGGTGTTGAGAAGCAGGAATGACATTTAATCTCAAAAGTTTGAAACAAACATTCTGAGCTCTGTCAATAAAGGAGTCAGCATCAGAGCGACTCTGGTGTTTTTTTTCTCCTGAACCTCCAGTCTGCCCCCGACCCTCCCATCCAGAGCATTCTGGCTCTGAGCAGCTGTCTGTCGGCTCTTTGTCTCAGCTCGGCCTGGTTCTCTCAGCCCTCAGCAATGACCCGCAATAGACGTGAATAAACACAATTGAAAGTAAAGTTCAATGTAACCAGGCGAGCCAACAAACTCCTGAGCTGAGAATGTTGCTCATTAGCACACACACACACTCTGCACATCTCCTGATGTTTATTCAGGATGATTTAAGACCTAATAAAAGAGGTATTAAAGGAGAAATGTAACAACTGCGTCCACAAATGAGTACTGCAGTCCAAAGAGCACGTTGAAGCCACAGACAGTACTGTATATTATAAGCTGATTCTATTCATTATACTGTGGCTGTAGTATTGTTGTCAGAGTCAAAGTGTTTCAACTCAGCATGTTCACCTAATCTCTGATGATGGACATTTTACAATTTATTACAGTAAATATAGTAAAGATTTTTCCTCTACAGGGACAGTTCACCTAAAAATTAAAATTCAGTCATTATGTCCTCACCAAGAACTTCACAGGAAAACAGTGTTGCAGAATCTCCCAAACAGTGGACGTGAATGGTGACCACTTTTCAAATGTAAAAAAACAAATGGAAAAAGGAAACATAAAATGCCTCTATACTGCTTGTCTGACATAATCTAAATCTCCTAAAATCCCAAAACGCCATTTGCACACTGTCACACCACACACACCCAGTTCAGACAGTGTGCATGTGCACATGAACATGGCTTCTAGCTAGAAATTTACAGTGAAGATTCAGGCATAAACATGGTGTAAATATTCTTTTTGTCATCTTGGCATGTTGGGGCTTTAGGAGACTTGCATTACACCAGACAAGCAGTTTGGAGGCATTTTATGTTTTTATTTTCTTGGTTTTTTACATTTGAAAACCATTCACTTCCATTGTTTAGGAGATTTTGTGTTTTGTGGACTAAAAAATAAAGCCCGTTTGAGTGAGTAGAGTAGAGTGAATTTAAATTTTTGGGTGAACTATCCCTTTAGGACAGTTTTTAAAAAAATGAGTCAGACAGAATATGATAGTAATGGAAAACTCAATCGAGCACAGCTCTGAAGCCTTTTGACACCACAGCTAAGGGCTGAAAAGAAGCATAATAAATGCACATTTCAATATCCTGTTTATTTCCTTTGAAATGCTGCTGACAAAGATCATATGAAGGGTCAGAGAAGATAAAGGCACACACTGCGACTGACTGATCATATGCCGCGGAGACAGGGACAGCGCGGCCCTCTTTATTCATGAAGTTTAAAACTGCAGCCGCAAGTATCAATCAATCTCTTTCACCATTTGTGCAACTTGCGCGTCACTGAGTACGCACGGCGCCCTGCCTGCTGCTGCTGTTGCTGCTGCTGAGGGGAGAGGAGAAGCTGTGCGCCCACACACCCACATTCAACAGGCACCGGAGGATACTTGTAACATTTCACAGTACAGTTTCACCGCATTTTCATTTGTATTTCTTTTGAGAGTGGTCTTTTTGGGGATTAGAAGGGTATTTTTTAGGGAGGATGATGTGTGTAACTTGCGCGCAATGGTGCATTTACGCAAATCCTGTCCCACCATTCTAGCTTTGCGCCTCAGTAGGTAGATCAGACCCGTGAAACAACCAGAGTGTTCACTCTTTTCTTGGAAAAGCAGACGAGGATGGCAGCCTCACATAACGGATCCAACATAACGGCGAACTACACCAACCAGTTCGTGCAGCCGCCGTGGCGCGTCGCTCTCTGGTCCGTCGCCTACAGCTTCGTGCTGGCGGTGGCGGTGTTTGGAAACCTCATCGTCATATGGATCATCCTCGCACACAAGCGAATGAGGACCGTGACCAACTACTTTCTGCTAAACTTGGCGTTTTCCGACGCTTCCATGGCCGCGTTCAACACTTTGATAAACTTTATCTACGCTGCCCACGGGGAGTGGTACTTCGGAGAAGCGTACTGCAAATTCCACAACTTCTTCCCGGTCACATCCGTGTTTGCAAGCATCTACTCAATGACTGCGATAGCCGTGGACAGGTGGGTTTATGAAATACTTAAGGAATGACTGATAATGCTATTATCTCCCCATGCCCCCTCACCCCTGTTTCTCTGTAGGTGTTTTTTTTTTTTTTTTTTTTTTTTTCTTACTAAAGGAGAAATTCAGATTCTCTTTACTCAATTATTGGGATCAATTAACAATCAGTGTTAGTTTGTGTGAAAAAAGGTTAAATCAATAAAGTGAGGTTGAATATTACATTTTAAAGGGACAGTACAGCCCAAAATCAAAAAAAATTTTCTCGGGTGTATAGTGTTATTTATCCATCTACATTGTTTAAGTGTGAGTTGCTGAGTTTTGGAGCTGTAGAAATGCCTACCTGTGTGGCTTGTGTTGCCCCAAGCACCAAAAAATACAGAGAAAGAAAATATTTCCTGCATGAAATGCTCACAACAGGGTCTGTGGATTATCTTGTGTGACCAGGTCATAATTTCTGGAAAGAAACACTGAGTTTGAATATTTCAAATTGTTTTGTTTTGTTTTTCTTTTGTATTCTTTGGTGCTTGGAGCAACACAGGGAAGCCAGACATCTCTATGACCAACATTTCCAAAACTCAGCAACTCACAATAAAACAATCTAGATAGATAAATAGCACTAGAGATAAGGGGTAAGATATGTCTTGATTTTGGGGTGAACTGTCCTTTTAATGCAGACTACATTCAAAGAAGCAATCAAATATGTGGTGCACATACACAAAACATGAATATTTCAAGCTATACAGTATGTTACAGAAATCCTTACCACCCTGAACACTTTAATCTTGAGTGCGTATCGCATGGTTTTTGGACATCTCGTTTCTAATTATTCCACTTGGCCATGCTGCCCTCCACCAATAGTGGTGGAAAATTGAATCTCATGCTTAAAAAAGAAAAGCCAAATCTTTGTTCTGTCTCTCTTGAAGAAAAAATGGCACTCCATTGGAGGGGCTTAGGCAATTAAAGTCATTTGATGTACTGGATTGTGCCCTTTTTATCACAAAATTGTCCATATGAAGGCAACATCAATTCTTCTGATGGCATCTTTGAGGGTTTGCTCCCTGCTGGTTTAAGTATGCATTGATTTCAGTTCCCAGTGGAGTAGTGGGTAATCACTTGTTTGTGATTTGCATTATTATAGCAGAAAGGCAGTTGCCCAGCAGGGTGACTGCCATCTCTCACCAACGACAGGCCTATTCCACACATTTATTTTTACGTTTCATTGCCACTGATTCATAGACTGAAGCTGTTGTTTCTCCACTGTAGTGAATGACTCTTTCTGTGCCTGCACCCTAGAAAAGATCAGCCTTTCCTCTATGCTTTTACGCTCTCTGACTCTCTTGTTTTCTGTCACTTCCACTCATATTTGCTCTTTCACACATCTTTCTTTCTTTCATTCTTTCTGTCTTCTTCAATCTCTCTTCTCCTGGCCTTGTGGTTTCCAGTAACATGGAGATGCAGTCATCACTATCAGGGCTTTGATACTGATCAGTGGACCATCATACGTCATAATGTTTGAATAAAGGGATTAGACTCATGAAGGAAGCAGCCACAGGCCGAACATAATGAAAACAAAAAAGCGTGTAAGGGCTGCGTGCAGACACACTGTGTGTGTGTGTGTGTGTGTGTGTGTGCGTGCGCACGTGTGTCTCTACAGCAGGAGAACAAGTGTCACAGTGTGTTGTGATATTGTGCGAGGTGTTTTCCTCCTCCAGTACATCTCCTTGACACACAAAGGCAACAGTGCATTTCCTGAGGCCGTGCTCATTTTGGCTCCTCTACAGCAACTTCCATTGCATTTGTATTTTTGGTCTGCAGTGTCCGTTCGATTCTGTCAACCGTGCACTGAGAAAGAGAACATCGGCATGACCTACATGATGTAGATGTAACCTCCGGTCATGCTTTTCGTAACCCCAGTATGGTGCTGTCTCCGCTCTGATGTCTTGAAATGGCATGAGGCCACAGTTCGTGATCATCTGTGAATATGTCCTTCCTGCTGACTCTGTGTTGCCAAGTGTGTTTCCTTTAGGCACTGCAGCAAAATAGACACAGGTTTCTGTGTGGAAGGTAACTGGCAAGCCTTAAATAGCTTTATATGATACCACAGCTGTTGGCATTTTCCATTTCTCACACCTTTATTTCCTTGTGTTGATGCTGTGGATGTGTAGAATACAGTCAGATCATTACTTCACCTGTATATAGAAACTTTGAGGGGATAGTTCAGATTTTTTGAAGTGTGATTGTATGAAGTTCTTATTCATAGTCAGTGTGTATGTATAGATGATGTGGTCAACACATCCTTAGTTTGGAGAAGCAGCAGTAGTACCAGTGGCGATATTTTTTTCCCCAGGATAATGAAGCCAGCTTTGAATATTTAATGAGTGTGAATCATTGTTCATCCAATCATAGCACTCAACAAGCTTATTATTAAAACAGAGAGAAATTTTGTTTTTTAGCGTTTATTATCTTTTTTTGTGTGTGTGTGTAACACGTGGAAGGAGGGACAGATGGGCTAGTTTTGTATCATGGGATAAATGAGGCTGTTAATAACAGAAGAGGCTGATCTGATCCGATTTGTGTGTTGGCCTTTCAGGCTGTGCTAAGTGCAGTGTGATCAGAGGGTGAGCTCTGCAGGGAAAGACAACTATTCACTGAAGAAATAATGTTAATTCTGATCCCATAAATTTGTATTTCACACAAAAAGAGCCTAAATGTGTTTTTCATTCTGTCCCTCGTGGAAGCACTTTATGTGTATTGACTACTAACAGTTTGAACATATTGATAGAATGTTCACATAAAGACCATATTCCACAGGGATTTGTAACTGTGACATTTTTTGTCCCCTACCAGTGCGCAAATATAGCCAATCACCGCTTCGGAGCCTCACTAAATAACTACATCCACATTTCTCAGCTGAACTTGGGCCTCAGACTACATTCGCCTGATTGTAAGCCCTCATCATACACTGCTCTACCACTGCATCTGATAATCCATATTGTGTCTCATTTGACTAAGAATAGAAGCAATTTCACACTATCATCTGGCAATTTACACATGCCAGCCACGCAAATATGGACGAGTCAATATTCTTCCTTATCACCTTTGAAAATGCAGTCACCAAACAAGATATCTAAACCATCTTAGGTTCAGTAGCCAGTGTCAGTGTATTGCCATATTATAAGCATGTATCTATATCTATCAATTTATCTTTTTGATTAGCATCTTTCTGATTAATGTGCGAATAGTGGCCACTTCCTTATGCAGTTGTCAAACGGTTCATGGCGATGACGTCAAACGATTCATGCTCATTAAATATTCAAACTTGTCGTCGCCATCTTGAGGAAAAAAACACACAAAATGTCTCCATATTGCACGTCCGTACATCTGGTGTAATCCAAGTCTCCTAAAGCCCCGACCTGCTAAGTTGACTTGAAAGATATATCTACAACATGTTTTTAGAATAAATCTTCACTGTAGAGCCTTAGCTGTCCTTAGCATGTGCACGTGCATACCATCTGAACCAGGGAGTATGGAGTCTCTTTATGGCTTTTTTTTTACAGTTGGTGAAAAGCTGGTCACCATTCATTGAAATTGTTTGAGAGGTTCTGCAGTATTGTTTTCCTGTGAAAATCGGTATGAAGGTGAGAAGGTACCTTAGATGGTACCTTCACATACAATAGAATATTTTTTCCCTGGAGAAATCAGAAATAAAAATGATTGTGCAGAATTTTTTGTGCATACACTTAAACTGATATTATTATATTTTTTGTAGTTGGGCCTTTTTATGTGGCTTAATTACATTTTGCTGCTGACCCTGTCAACAGCAGTACATTGCTTAGCTTCGTACACTGGTATTCCAGCTTCTCCAAACTGAGGCTGTGCTAACTGCCATCTACTTTAGGTAATAACCTGACTATGACTAAGTACCTCTTAGAATCTCGTTTTAAAAATCAGAAGTATCCCTTTAATGTTATGTCCACAGAGACCTGCAGAAGGAAGCATTCATCTCTGAGAATATCGAGAGCTGTTTTCCATAATGGGTCAGCTCACTATAAGTTCATGCAAATACTGATTTCCAGTTTGCAAGATATCCATGTTTCAGATTTGTGCTTCACTCCAGTACATTAAAGGTTAATAGACTTTTATTTTTGTGCTGAAAAATCACTTTCAAATTCAACAACAGCAAAGTTTCTTTCCAGACACAATGTTAGATAATTCACAGGCTTTGCCATAAACAGATTTCATTTGAACTACTCATAGGAGAGGAAATAGTTTCTATGAACACTGTTGACAATATCTAGTATAATGGGTACTTTGTTCCTGGAGAGAGATGAATTTTTAAAGAATAATACTTCACTGCTGAACAAAACTCCATTCATTTTTAATTGAATTGTGTTGAATGGCAGACAAAGTGTCCAAGGTGGACATCTCAAATAAAGCAAACCTTTCAGCATGGCTGGATACCAATACCAAGTGGTATTGTAAGTGTACTCCACTTATTGAACTGTCTCAGGATTTCTGCAGTTAGAGATACAGAGATGAGAGTTCTCCTGTAGCCAGACACTTCAATTCTGTTGGTCATGGAGTTTGTATGCTACGGTTCATTGGTGTTGAGGCAGTTAGGCCACTGTTGAGGGGAGGTGTTAGGGGGAAGAAACCTCTGCAAAGAGGGGCCTATTGGATACACCAGTTACAGAATGAGTCTTCTTAAAGGAAAAAAATCAGCCTGCATGATAATTGTAGTTAACTGGAGCAATAAAGTCCTCAGTGCGTGCAATATTGACTAAGAAAGCTGAGTTCTCCTGCTCGTGGAACCAGGAGAACTCGTGTGCCTGCATTTACCAGGATGCACCAAGCCACGCTGCTGTTGTCATGTATCATCACCCCACTCAGCAGAGATGGCAAAAGTATGCACATTCTTAACTCAAGCACAGGCACAGATACATGTGTAAAAAAGACTGGTAAAAGTAGAACTACTGAGTCAGTTTCTTTACTCAAAGAAAATATAATCAACAGATATTTGTGTTAAACTGTAGCGGGTAAATGTAAGAAGCTGTCAGAAAAACAAATACTGAAGTACAAATAGCTGAAAACTCTACTGAAGTATAGCAAAGTACTTTTAATTAGTTACCTGCCAATTCTGGTCTATAGCTATTACTTTGTTGACCAAAACAAATCATTATTTGACAAAAATACTCAACTAGCATGCTCTGTGGCTACCCAGAGATGGAGACTAGAAAACCAAGCGGAAATAGGCTGTAGTTCTTCCCGCATCCTGTGATGTCACTGGATGCTGCATAACCAACAAATTTTTCAGCATGAGAACTCAGCTTTCTTTCGGTAGCATGCACTGAGGAATTTTTTGCTACATTTTTTCTTGCTTCTGTTTGTCTGATGATTGTATTGTTTTGATTGATCTATGGAGGCTTTGCAATGTGAAGAGCTGACATGTACATGTTTTTTTTTATTGTTGGGAGGTGAACCCATTTATTTATATTCTCTTACTATTACTTTCCTTACTAGTGTTTGGTTTTTGATGTTGTTTGGATGTTGTGCATCAGCTTTTTGTTCATCACTGGCAGGTTCCTAACTACTGTTAAAGGATCACACCCACATATGTCTCAAAAACAGCTGAAGAAAATCTAACGTCATAACTAAGTCTGACGTCTTTGCACTCAAATCTGAGTCAAGACAGAGTCAAGTCCTAAGCTTCAAGTCTCAATTCTCAAACTTACTAGGACTGCACAATTTGGTTAAAAAAAAAAGTTCATATTGTGATTATTTTGACTGAAAATAGCACTATGGTACCTCACTATAATGCTGTTGCGATTTGGTACTGGTTCTGCGATTTAGATGCAACACATGGCCATATTGTGTTGTTATTGCGATCAATTGTGCAGCCGTAGTTCTTTCTGGAACTTTAAATGGCAAAAGTTGCAGAGTTGTTGCTTCTCCTGCTTCTCTCTGCTTTCACATTGATTCAAACAAAGTGGATCTGGAGAATTATGTGTTGACTTGCTGGGAATGAATATAGTCTTAAATTTAGTCAATTAAGGACAAAGGTCAAGTCCAAGTGAAGACACGAGTCATTTGTCTTAAAGTCCAAGTCAAGTTGGAAGTCCTTTTTATTTTGTCAAGTTGAGTCAAAGGTCATCAAATTTGTGATTCGAGTCTGATTGAAGTCCAAGTGATGTAACTTGTGCCCACACCTCTAATATCTTTGAGATTTTTGTTTCAGCATCCATCATACTCTGAACAGAGTTGATTATACCAGTTATTTTGTATGGGTAGTTTGGGTGAACTGATCCTATAAGTATTTTCTCCTGTATGATGCCGTTAAGTGAGGGTGGCTGAAACATTAAGCATACCCCTCTCCTCTGAGGACATTCAAGTCAACACTTGACATTTAGCTGTGCACATAATGTTTGGCTGCTTGTACTGGAAGTCTCATCCAAGGTAATCTCTGTGAGTTAAACAGCAGGCGGTGATAAAGTGAGTGTTTAGCTGGTGTTGTCACATCACAGTGACATGGTATTTAAAACAGTACGTTGTCTGAAAGCTTTGTGCAGCTTAAGGCATGACAGACCCCCAGGTTGGGCATAAAAAGCAAAAGATGATTTATTAAATTGCTGCTGTAATGTCTGTGTGATCATGCCCAGTAGGTGCTGACGCCTGTGTGAATGTGCTTTAATGTTTAATCCTATTCATCTTATTCAAGTGTAACTGGCGTTGTATTGTGATTATTGTTCAGTGGTTACAAGTCTATTAGATCAGCCACCGTTGTACAAGGTTGTTGGATCCAAAATGACTCTAGACTGCTGTGGCACACACTTGATTGGACATCTAACAAGCTATTCATGGACTGACATCCACGAGGTCTTATGAGACACTCAGAATAAATGCCAAGCAATTACTGGTGAATAGGCAGGGCATCTTTGTTGTCGTCCCTCAGAGAGCTCTAGTCACTGAGGTGACAGGACAAAGCCCATTCTTTACCACCTTATGAAGACTGACTTAACGGCTCTGAGGCTGTGTTACCACCAATTGAAAATCATGCAGCATCCTGAGTCGAGTTCATGTTCAGCCGATAATCTCCTATCATTGTGCGGTTCAAACTAAATCTCATCACAGTTTTTTTTGGAACGAATCATCCACCAGGCTCCCTGAAAGTCGAACAACGCAGCATAATTGGACTTTTACAGGCAGCCTTGCAGAAAATTAAATATATGATTATAGAAAAGTTTAAATGTGTGAAAACTCCATTGATTTTTAGGTTATGTAATTATTATTCATACTCAATCACATACAGCAGTGCTTCCTGAGAGAAATCTGAGGGGTGAATACATTATTAAAGTGATAAGACAGAAAATATACATTTCTGTTACACAAATATGCTGAAGTTTCATACTTCTCTCTAATATTTCCCTTTTCTTGCAAAATACTGTTTATTTTTACCTCTTCAGGCCATCGAAAAACCTCTAAATCAAACAATCCTAGAGGGTGAAATGACTCTTGATTTGAACAACTACTAAATCATATTCACTGTAATGCCATTATCTATGCAAGGAGATATTTCTCAATTATAAGTAGTCAAAAGCCTAAAAACTGGAGAAAACTACCATAAAGTGTACATCATTGATGCTCAAATTACGGACCAGAAGTGTTGGGTGACTCTCCAGCCATTTTCAAATTCATGATGAAAATAAATTGATTCACGCTGTTTTTCACAGGGAGGAGAGCAGATATGGCAGTTTTGATGGGATAAATGAGGCTGTCTGTAAAAAAAAAAGAGAGAGGTCTGATCTTTGACGTCCTCTCAGGCTGTGCAAAGTGCACTATTAGACAGAGAAGAAATGTATGTGTAAATGAGGATAATCCCATAAATGTATGTTTGAAATGATTTGTATATAATAATAATAATAATATAAATGTATATTTCATGCTAAAAGAGCTTAAATATGCTGTTCATTCTGTCCCTGGTAGAAGCAGTTGATGTTTATGAATTATTCCAACATTTCCGTGACTGTATGAAGGAACAGGTTCCAGCTGTGTTTAATGTTGTATAAAATGTAACCAAAGAATTTACAACTAAAATGCAGTTAATTTATTTAACAAATAAAGTAATTAAGTCAGTTAACTTGAAAATAAAAATGTTATTCATTATATCTGATAAATATGAAAAACATATTAGTGTTTGTTTATTTTATTAACTGGCCCCTCACCTCCTGTCATTTTGCGAAAGTGGCCTTTGGGCAAAGTTAGCTTAGTATGCCTCGTGTACACGAATAAACCAAAAGGAGGACTGAGTATCTCTATAAAATCTATAATGTGTGTTAAGAGACTTCTTGGGTAAATAAAGATTAAATCTATAAATTAGTCAATAATTGAATATGCTGTTGAGGCTGTAAACGCCATTATGTCTTTTTAACTTTCTGACCTCTGACCTGCAGGTACATGGCCATCATCCATCCCCTGAAACCTCGTCTGTCAGCGAAGGCCACCACAGGAGTCATCGTCTGCATCTGGAGTCTGGCTGTGGTTCTGGCCTTCCCTCTCTGCTACTTCTCCACCATCAGAACGCTGCCCCACAAGACCCTGTGCTACGTGGCCTGGCCTCGCATGGCCGACGACCCCTTTATGTAAGACATGTATAAAAAAACAACAACTGTATTTTGCTTTGGTATCAGACAGTGTAGCTCAGTCCTTCCACTTTCTAAACAGCTTTGTGAAAGTTCAGTGAAGCTTGTTTTTAGATTGCTCCATGCAAGTTAATACAGTGCAATTAATGTAATTATGGGCCCATTGTGTTATTCCTTAATTGTTTTAATAGAAAATGGTTGAAAATAGAAGAGCCAAATACATATCTTTCACTGGGAAAACATTACTTCTGACAGACTCACTTTTTGTTGACACTGACAAACACACTCAGTATTGTGCTATACAGTCACCATTACTTAGAACACATGAGGACGTTAGTTGCTTGTACTGTCACAGGAAACTCTTTGCCAGTATATAAGTTTTGTAGACTTTTGTAGATGTTTTTCTAATTTCTAATTTCTAATCACAACAATTAGAACAATCCACAGTCCATTTCAATATGTTCACAACTTGGCTGCTGCTGACTTTGATGCTCCAGAAATGTAATATTAAATGACATTATGAGACTATAAATCCTACAACAAGTTTAAAACAAGGGTTTTCATGTGCAACTCTCAATAATAGACTCCCCTTATTAGCACTCAGTCATCAACACTTTGAGAACCCCTGGTTTAATCCATGCATTTCTTGCATCAGGCATTGCAATCCTCTGCAGTCTTTGCTGGTTGCTTGGCAGTTTCAGAGTGACTACACCACTCAAAGTCACCTCTGGGAGTCTCAATAAATGGGGATGGCAAGATGTCAGCAGGCAGGTCAGGCCTGCCTGTACTAGGTAGATTTATTTTGAATCTCAACTTTTATTTGAGCCTTACTGTGAGTTATTGCTGTGATAGATCCTGTTTGTTTGTCTCCACACAAGGGATGCAAGCTCCTCTACAAACATTCCTTTACCCTCACTGGTACAACACAAAAAATGATTAGAACGGTATAGAACTACTTACATATAACTCCTGTTAGAGGGTCCTACTGATAAACATCAGCACTCTGACTCTCAAAAGCACGTCTTTTGAAAAGTTTTACATCTTGGTAGCAATGCTCCCTTGAGAAGTAAGAACCATCAGCCTTATCTTACTCCTTATTCCCACTGGAGTTCTGTTCAGCTGTCTCTAAAATCCAGTCAGAGAGAAATACAAGACTGCTTGTCTCCAATAGCATTGTGAAATTATCTGCCAGGTGACAGGGCAGCGAGGGCGGGTGCTGGGAGTTATTGCTGGCAAGGTGTGGATGTCACAAGGGAATGAGAATAAATGGTGTATCCCGGTGGGAATGGGGAAACACTCTGGAGCCAGCACTCTCATGTGAGAGCCAACTGTGGATATAAGTTCAACTCACTCTCCCATGGACACAGCTGCACTGATTCATATCCAAACACAATAATAAGGATTTTACAGAGTTAGTGTTATCTAAGATTACTCCACCAGTCCCACAAAAATATACAAACATCGGCAGTGATGTTTGCTGAACCACCATCCCTCAACAAGTTAGTTGATAAATACTGTAATGCTGTAAAAATACTGGTCAAAGTTCCTTAAACTGGGAAATTATAAAGTTAAAGAAATGTAATATTTTCTAGGGTTGTACCAGTACCAGTATTGGAAATTCCTCTGATACTGCCTAAAGTGCTGCATAGGGTAAGGATGCCCCCATCAAATATACAAATTTATTAGCCCCAAAAGGGGCTCCTGCTTCTTCCCAGTAGCCCTGTTTATACTGAACATTATTTATCCTGAGCCAGGTCATATATCACAACAACAATATTGGTATCAGCCGATACACAAAGTTAAGGTATCAGAATGTTATCGGGAACAAAAAAATGGCATCAGATCATCTCTAATGTTTTCCACACTGTAAATTATGGAAGGACCTTCTGGGATCCACAAACACACTGGCTTCTGATTGTAGTTTAATTTTTGGGGTACAGACGTGGGAGTCGATGTCAATCTTATCTGAGTCTCAAAAAGAAAGTAAATATGCGTATTTCCTAAAATGTCCAGGTATTGCTTGAATTAATTCAACAGTCTGTTGTAGGTTTCAGGTAATAGGGTTTGCTCCCATATTTCAGGTAGAATTTCATGGTAGAAGTCAACAAAATCAGGCAGGTAAAACACTTCACTTCTGAAATGCTCCTGGTGGGGCATGAAGTCTGTCCCATTAAAAGTACATCGCAGACGTAACCTGCTCGGTGGAATCAAGTCATGAGTAGCAATAGTTCAAGTCGACAAAGAAGTGATTATGAATCCAATTCACCAAGACCTCCACATTAAAAGACAACAGCAAAGTATGTTGTTTGTCCATATCCTCTAGAGTGACACATGGGCTGATGGCCCTATAGCAAGACAGAATTTCCAAAACTGCTACATCACTTGAACTAAACACATGCTATTTTGGGCCACTGGTTGAAATTATAGGTGCTGTTGTTTTTCTTGGGAGTCTCCATTAGTTACAGTGAAGCCATTTATTTTAAAACTGATGAAAGCTACATTAATCTGCAATGTATATGAAGTGATGTATGGTTATAAATATTTATTCTTCAGTCTTTTCTCCTTTCCTCTTCCCAGGTATCACATCATTGTTACAGTCCTGGTCTACGTACTGCCCTTAGTGGTGATGGGCATTACTTACACCATCGTGGGGGTGACTCTGTGGGGAGGGGAGATCCCTGGAGACTCATCTGATAATTATCATGGACAGCTCAGGGCTAAAAGGAAGGTAAGCATGTCTGAGACTAAAGAGTTATTCATTCAGATTTAACCTGGGGCAACCCAATTAGTAGCTGTGAACATGATGATCTTTGATCGCTAGAAGTTAGAGAACCAGGAATAATGTACAATTGTCTATGACTGAGCAGCCTGTGGCTCCAGGTAATTATTATCTCACCTCTGTTTATATCCTTCATGGAATAGGAGGGGGATGATTTCAGGCAATACACCATTTTGACACTTATTTGCCTTTAAGAAAAAAAGAGATCTGGGAGTTCTTCAGTTTTACAATGTTTTTTTTTTTTTCAGAGCAATTATCCAGATTGCTGTTATTAATTTATACCTTTAGGATTTGGATTTGAGCCTCAGTCTTTGTTAATTTAATTGCTGTGGCTAAAAACATTTATCCTCTAATGGGGGAAATCCCAAACCACAACCAGATCAAATTAATTGTTTCTTGGTCTGTTTTGTGTTCATGATAATCTGTTGTTAAATGTATCCTGCAGAGAAACGACCTGGTGAAAACACAATATCCTTACAAATCCCTATTAACATTTATTTATTACTGCAATACATCTTAATATTTTACATGGTTAAATGAATCAAAATAACTCCCTGTAAGTGTCTAGCTGTGTGTTTAATCACTGGAACTATTTCTCCTTGTTTAGACATTTTGTTGAATAAGAATTAGACATTCAATGGCACCAGTAGGACTACATAGAAACAATAAATGTGAGGTAATACCTTATTTGAAGGCATGTGCATAAGACTGTCATTACACTGTTAGAACCATTTCTTCGCTACAGCAAGAAAACTGGGTTGTAAACAGAAAGAAATGAAAAATAGGAACTCTAACTGGTGATGCTGAGAAGAAAAATGATATTGATTAAGCCCAACAATTAATGAAAGTGGTATTGCTTTGCTTTTAGTTTTAATTTAAATTTTTTTGTCAGGTAGAGAAATCTCAAGAACACATAAAGTGAGAACATCAGGTACAGCATACAGTGAGCAAGAATAATGATGTTTGCCTCCAGTGTCCGTGTGAAGCAGGTAGTGCACTGTGAACATTTCAGGGAAGAAAACCTTTATTCCACAGAACACAGCCTTTGCAGATGTCACTTGTCCTCAATCAGCTGTTTGTCCATGTGTCCGGACAGGCACAAGCTCTGAAAACCAACGGTGTCTCAAGGCATTAGGAGCTTGTCTGCATTTTGGTACATGTATCTGATGCCATGGCTTTTATTACTCAGTAGTTTTCACAGCTACCACGAAGGATGACCAAATATGAGAAAACACATCTTACAGCAGAGTACTAGGTCATAAAATTACGCTAAAAACAAATAAATCCTGGAAAGGAGTATCACTGGCAAATAAAATCACACTTGGCACAGGCAGCTGCATGCAGTGGAGCATCAGCACACACATAGTCATGATGTATTTATGCTGAAACAGATCCAAACGCTGGTTAAGATTCAAATTGTTTTATTATATGACTCAGAATTAAAGTGTGCCTCTGAAGCACATGGGAGGCTATAAACTATTCAACCATTTAGAGACCAAATCATTTTCTAACATTTAAGGCTGCATGTACGGCATTGAATCATGTTTTCTCCACTGGAAGGGGACCGTAGAGGGTACTTCATCATGTTGTTCTTGCACACTGAGCCACTGTAGAGGGAACCTTATCATGTTTTATCCACCACAGGGGAATCCAAGAGGGCACTTTTGTGAATAGCTCCCTCCCCCAGGTGCACCAATGATTGTACTGTTTATGGAAATCTTCTTTACTTTCTCTATTCAGTGGTTCTCAACAACAAGCCTATCAGATGAGCTGATGAGTACGTAATCACTGATTTTACCCGTCGTGTTCAGAATGTGTTTCTTTAAAGTGATATTAAAGTGGATGTTAATTAGGTATTAATTGTTGGATACTGTTAAAATAGTTCTCCATACAAGAGAGTGAGCCAGTAATTGTTGGTCTGGAAATGTTTAGGCTTGGTCATTTCTTTCAATTGTTTGGTGAAGTTTGTGTTTATACTATTACAATTCGAAATAATTCTTCTGAATGTGTAGTGTGTTCACATGGGGAAAGTGATGCAATCAAGTATACTCAAATATGTCAGTAACATACTACTACTGTTTATTTTTTTAGGGTGTTACATGACCATTATAATGTTAATTTAGTCCACAAAGAAAATGGATTTGCTTCTCAAAACTGCAAAGAAATAAGTTGTGGTGGGAATGGAAATGACTGCAGGAAAATCTAAAACAAATAGAATAAAAGAAGTATTATACTCTTACTGTTATGTTAGTGTGTAGTGTGGCTTGTTATTGAGATAAACACCATGCTGCAGTAGCTGTAATACTATCCACTATCCACTAAATTGCCTTAATATGCCCTAACTTCTCTTAGTTTATTCACACAGATTTAAAAATCTCTGATCCCAGTAGCTGCAGTCACTCTCAGATGTTTTGATCAGCTACAGATGTTTTGATCTTAAAATGTAATAAATCAAAAAATGAAATATAGGCATCGAAAGAATGCATTTGAAAAAGCAAAGCTAAGGAGCTGTGTCCACTATTAATTTCTCTCAACATGTTTGATGAAGTTTGCATTTGCGACTATGTGGGAACGTAGAGAGCAATTGATTGACATCTTCCTGAGCCTCCTGTTATCTTTGCTGTACCAGTTAGGATGGAATAAATCACATCTTTATCATTCTGATTGCCAGATGAGATTTGTGACTTAATCAATTCCCATCAAAGCTCCAGCCCACCTTCAACCTGAGCAGAGGTCTAATCAGCCAGAATAAGTGAAAACACCTGTGCGGGAGTACAGAGGCTTTAGCTATCCTATTAGACTCACATTAGTTCTTTGCACTCTCAATTACAGCATGTATAATGTGTTCAGGTGTTAAAACTGACTCAGGTTGGTGTAAGGTAAGAAGACACTAAACAGATTTTTTTCCCAGACACTGTATCACAGCTTCCATTCTCACTCACTATCGGTGTCAGCCGGCTGGTGGTTTTTAAAGGTCTGGTTGTTAACAGACAGGATGTGTTACTGGTTTACACACTTTGTAATGAAATCATTGAGCCTCATACAAGAACATTTTTTTCTTATCTTAACTTACTCTGTGTATTCTTGTTCTTTTGTTTGTATAAGTTTGCCTTTCAGATTCAGCCAAGGCTCCTGACTTTGGCTACCTGTTCATGATCTGCCAGTTTATTTTGGTGCCTGTGCATGAGATTTCTAAATTAGCATAATTAATGCCCCAGTAATACCACATAAGGCTACATTTCCTGCCCCATTTGTCAGGAAGAGTCATGAAAATGCCATCAAAGAATAAAAAAAAGAACCTTACAAGTCTGGAGATTGAGGCCCTGCTTTCAGAGATCCATAAAGAAAAGTCTATAATTGTAACAGCATCAGCAGTGAAATTATGGTACCCACTAAAGCACAAGAATGGGAAAAATAAGTGCTGTTAATGGCATGTCACCTACAGGTCGTACTGTCACTGAAACAAAGCCGAAAAGGTTTGATATGAAAATGGATTTTTTTTTAAAATGTCTCACCACAGCAAGGTGATGATGTCTATAATGCGAGGAGAGGGTCAAGAGGAAATTTCTCTCACAGAGGTGAATTGGATGGCATTGGATGTTCTCCTGGGCAGAGACTTCATAAGCCTGCATGTGAGGATACGACCAATTCACCATGACTGTAGGTGATTTCAATTTAAATTAGTGATGGTAGACTTTAAGTGTCAATTTAGAATGATATATAATTTAAAATGCGATCAACCTGTATAATGCCAACATGATTATGAAGTGTAATTTATTTTTCAAACTCAAAATGTCTTCAAAGTGATGAAATATACAGTCATTAGTGGAAAAACAACTAATCACTCAGGACTCCTATGACAGGTCTGGACCACTCGTAAATTGTGCTGTACCAAAGAGAAAATTGAAATTGTGCAAAAATTGGTTTATGCGACAAGTTCTCCTTAATCACTGGTACAAACCACTTTGTATGAGTGGTTCTTGCATGAGGCCCAGCGTTCACAAGATGATGCAAAATGACGTACTTCATATCACTCTGTGAAACTACTGAGTGGTCAAAGCGTACAGTGGACTGACATATAACACCAAGAGGGATAAATATAGGAATGGCCCATTAAAACTATGCTTCAACATGTCCGTTCATTTTTATACTCTCATTGGAAAACAATAATGCTATAATGATATAATGCTTCTGATTTGGACGCCTCACTGTATGATTTCCCTGTGGCTGCCTGAGCTCCTGAGCACCAGCACAGTCTTTGCCTATGAATGCAGGGTCCAAATTTCTGTCTTTGCCTCTCCATGCTTTCACCTTTTCCTAAGAATCCATATTGGCTTCACCACTGGAGTCATTATTTCTTAGTCTTCTGGCCAGAAAATGGGTCTATGGGGAGTGGAGTCCTTCTGTGACTGTGAGGATCAATAAGTGAAAAGGAAGGTTTCTGTGGCAGTGTGTGTGTGTGTGTGTGTGTGTGTGTGTGTGTGTGTGTGTGTGTGTGTGTGTGTGTGTGTGCTGTCTCTTTTCC
>JAJHUR010091677.1:0-35393 GCA_027495735.1 Lutjanus campechanus | reverse complement strand
GGAGGTTTTTGTTATTCTCATTATCCAATCCATTTATTCTTTTACTTTAATTCTGTACACCCATACTCAAATTCTGACCAAAATAAAGCAGAGTTCAAAAACCACTTGTTTGCTGTAGTCCTCTCTGAGGAAAGTTAGGGTAAGTAAAGAAAATACAGACTTAAATAAATAAATCTGTAAGTCACTCACAGTTTCGTTTCTAACTAGCTTTGGTGTGCAGCCACAGGAAGATGCTGCACCGCACCAGGAAGAGACTGGCATCCTCTGAACTTTGTATCAGTTACTGTAGCCGGTTCTCTGTTTGAGGACAAGAGGGACTTCCCCAGGCAGACAGCAAAAGCAAACATTGTCCTGTCGCTTGGCAGGGTCGAGCCAATCACGCACAAGCTGAGCCGGCAGACAATAAACACAGAGAGCCAATGATGTTCGTCTGGATGTAGAACCATTAACAATAGAGGGGGAGGAGGGATACGAGTGCAGGCTGTGACATGCTCTCTCTGACAACGCTCCCATGTGACAATCTTTTATGATCGTGACACTGATTGTACTGATGCGCACGACAGTTTCAGATTGTGTCTGACAAATCATGATGAAAAAGTTTATTTGCTAAAATAAGCTCAAGTGTGATGCTGTGCCGAGTGCTGTTTCCAACTGCTGTGAGTTACTGATATGTCTGTCACCACATTATGTAACCGAGGCCCAGATTGAGTGAGCACAAATATGTACTTGTGTTTTACTTGTATTTCATTGTAAATTGTATTTTTATCATTTATATTTCTTAATTTTGTATATCTGTATAATTTTTTATCACTGAGATCTTTTCATTGCAGTCTATTTATTCTTTGCAAATATGGGTGAATCTTAATGCAAAGCACCATTGCTTGCACAATCACAATTGATTTCTTAAATCTTGAAAATATCTTAACTTGGACTCATCGCTTCATGTAATGTTTTCATGTTAAAGGACCAGTGTGTAGGATTTAGCGGCATCTAGAGATGAGCTTACAGATTACAGCCCGCATGCTTGCAGACCCACGCCCTCTGTAGATAAAAAGGGCTCATTCTAATGTAACAAAACCCTTTATGATTCTTATTTTAGATTTATTATGCACAGACAAATGTATACTTAGGTAAATTGCTCAATTCTGAGGCTGTTCTTTCAAAAGTTTCATATAAATTATAAATATAGCAACTGTTGACATCAATCATATCAAGTTCAGGCTTAAATGAACAAAGTCAGGTTTGTCCCTCCCACTTTCAGTTTAAGCACCACCCACATCCTGTTTAAGACCTGCCTGCTTTGAGTATGGATACCAATCATCTAGTTGGTTATACAAATACAGATAATGGTTTATTCACTCATCCTTCAAGTAAATCCTACACACTGGAACTTTAATAGTTAACCTTCACATCTGTTACTGTCATCTTTGATAAAATTAGGGTCAAATATGTCAAATATCTTGACTCTGACATTTTCTTGTCACATCTTGTTTGTTTATGCAGTATTTTAGATTAACGCAAAAACATTAAAGGAGAAGAAAAAGAATATCAGCTTATCAGATTTTTATTATTCTCAATATCCAATAAAATCTGTCTGCGGGCTCTATTATCTAATAAATATTCACCATCTTTATTTTTCTGTGAATCAGCAGCCTAAAGCACAGTAGGTGCTGCTACGATACATCCACTCATTAGATATGAGCCTTGGCTTTGCCTTTTTATAGGCGGGGGTGGTGGGGCACTGTAAAGCCAAAGGCACAGCTGTGGGGGTATAGTTACCTGTAACGTTAGCTGTTGCATGTTATATTATTTACGCAGATCTGGACTTAATGGAACACATGTGTGTCTGCAGCCGACATTCTTCCCAGATTAGCTGAAAGGCCTGCACACATCAGACTCCACCGATGAGAGGAATGCAAGGCCTAGACCGGCTTATGGGGAAACCCTATCACTCATCTATACAGTCTATGTTATACAGTAATGTATGCACACACACAATCAGGCATGTACACACTGTATTTATACATTATAGAGACGGTGCCTCATACTGTATGTACAGTATGCACTCAACAATGCATGTACACTGACATCAGAAGATCAATAATACAAAACATTACCCTCATTCCAGATAGCCATCGAGTGGCTGCATTGTTCAGTTCTGCTCCCTTTGGTGCTGTTGTTCCTGATATATTTCAGCTGGTAAAATACATTAAACTGTCAATTCTGTTGCATAAACATATTACATCACATCAGTCTGATTTCTGGCTGTGGTGGTCGAACAGTCAATAGCAGAGTATGAATCACTTTTTCAGTGGTTTTTAGAGACTTTAGTCTGAGACAAAACCAGCTGCAGTGTGCAACTTTGGTTTGCATATTGCATTCTGTGTATTGCATATAGTGATGAATCATTTTCCCTCATAAATTTTGCACTTTGAATGTGATATTGTTTAATTTGGCAACAGATGATTCAGGTATCATTTCCATCTTTCATGTCTGACACATTTACATACTTTTTATATACTTTTTAGGTTGATATTTAAATATAAGCTGAATTTCTACCTCAGTTTGGGAGGGTTTAGAGTAGGGATGCATAAAAACTGCAACATGGCCAACTGCAATATGCAAATCATAGAAGCTGCAATTTTTTTTGATAAAGTTATAATGTGTGACAAAACAGCATTTTAATGAAGTACTGCAGTGCTGTGGAGATGCCCTGGCCTACGAAATATTTTCCAGATCTGAGGAAACGTACCAGTCACATTCTGAAATCTACATTATACTCCCATGTATTTTTCTATTCATTAATTAATAAAAATTCCTCCTAAAATAGTATGTAACTGGCTAAGATAATCATGGATATGTAGGGGATTATGTACAGTGAGCAGGTTATTATTGTGAAATAAACCCCCCGATATGGTGACACAGGATCCCGACGTGAGGTGGAGTCTCAGATCATCCTGATGGAGTTTATTTCACATGAATGACCTGCTCACTGTACATTATCCTGCTTATTACATGGTTACTTACCAAACTAAAATCAATCATTTGACACAAAGTATTGATTTAAAAATGATTTTGTTGATTGAAAAATGATTTTATTGCTCCTGCAGAGTCTATGATCAGAACTGTGTCCATAGCAACGGTCTTCTCTTCATAGCAACAGTCTGTTATCCATAGCAACAATCTGCTATATAGAAATAACTCTGTAACAATGTAATAATAAATTGTAATGTGCATAGATTAATGGAATTATACACAATTTTTCTTTGTTTTGATATCGTGATTATATATCAGCCATAGGCCGCCCTGCTCTCAAGCTACTTCTAATCTAGGATTACAAAGTAGCATTGTTTTTTTCCTGTACTTCTGTACATTTCTTCTCCAGTTGTTAAAACTAACACATTACACATTTAAATTCTTACCTACTGAGGTCAGACATAGTAAATGTAAATGTGACTTGGCTTTAATCATATATATTCAATGGCAATGTCCACCAAAATAATCACAATATGATGTTTTGTTTTTTTTTACCATATCATGCAGCCCTACAGTACATGCTGAATTTATAAATGACACATCAGGGTTCCTAACTTTATGAAGCCAACTTTACTTTGAAGGATTCTGTGACATCTTTTGATGTTAATTTATCCACAGTATCTTTGCCACCATCTGTGAGTTCTAGCCTGTAGACCTTGGAGACGCTGACATCTAAGTGTTGTTTATTTCAAAGTGAAGGATGGATTTAAACTATACCAGTGTACCAGTAGTCACTTGCATTAATATATGGCCAGGGTTCGAGTATAGAAATGTGCTTTAATTACACTTGCCAACCCTCTCGATTTTCCCAAGAGACTCCCGTTTTTCATTGCCCTCTCTCTATTTCCTCCCAGGATCACAAGTCTCCTGTATTTTCTTCCGATTTATGACAAATTTTCACTTTTTTTCCCTTCCTTTTCACTATCACAACCTGTTCCTGGCGCTGCACAGTGTGTATAAGCCCTCAAACTCCAAAAGTCTACTGTTTCCACACAGACAACACAGCAACACAAAAAACAATTCCCATTTCTTGAGGAAAGTTTTAAAGAAAAGGTGCATGCATTTTGGAAACTATGCCACATCAATTTTTTTTTAGGGTCAGGGCAAAAAATACATGAATGAAAGAAAAATAATGAATATTAGTTCATGTCAGAGATTCATGCAAGTTAATGCCAGGGGGCTGACTCACTCTGTATTCTTTCCTGAGCAGTAAAAGTAAAATGAAAAGTACTGAACAGGGAAATGCTGTTGCAGTGTACTTCTTATTTTGTTATTTTCATTCTTTAGAACATCACCAAGATGCAGGAAACAAAGGTTCTAAAACTCTTTTTTTGTTTTTTTGTTTTTGTTTTTGTTTTTGTTTTGAAATCCTTCCTATTTTTAAGGTCTCAAGGTTGGCAAGTATGGTTTAGATTCTATTGTAACACCAGTACTTGTGCATTGTATTCTGTAGTGGATCAATACAAAGCATTGATTACTGTAGAATAGAAGCTACAGACCTTAATTGCAAAAACATATACCGTAGTGCTGATGCATAATGTGCATGCACATGTTTACGTTTACAGTTAGTTTGTTTCTAACAGTTCTGTATGTCATGTTCCCATTGGCTGTATTTTTATTCATATAATTGTATTTATTTACAAGTACAGGCAGTGAGAAAAACAGACAGGAGTTGTGTGCATGCATGTGTATGTTTGTGTGTGCAAGTGTGTGTGTGTGTGTGCGTGTGTGTGTGCTTGCGTGAAAGAGATGTCAACTAAGGGCTAAGCAGCTCGACCATATCCAGGACATGAACCCAGGGGCTACCTGCCTCGGGCCACTACTGACACTCAAACCACTGATCACACCATTGGGAATATCCAGCCGACCAACACCAGCGTTTGAGCGGCGGCTATTTATAGCCGACCCGCATGATTCTCCATCAACCCCTGCTGTAAACTCATGTGAGTTTGCATCTACGTATTTTTCATACAATCAACATCTGGATAACGATTTTTAAACTGTGGTTATTCTATTCTTTCTTTTAAAACTTTATTCCCATGATACTTTGCCTCGTGTTAACCCGTCTGCTTCTTGCTACCTGAGACTGTTGCGGCATGCACATTAAAATAATAACTCTCTAAATAAAAACACAGTCTGCTTGAAGCTCATGACAAACTGCTAAAAACGAGCCAACAAGATGCAGCAGCGAAACTACACTCAGCTATATTTTACATTCAGCACTGTACTGTTCTGCAATATAGTGTAGTTGAATTATACACAGTACAGTCGTTTAATTTCAGTCAATAAAAGTCAGTAAATATTGAAGCTGTCCATTTCATTACTTTATATTTGTGTAGTAAATGTCAGTTAGAGGGCAATCTACATGAAAAATAAAGAAAAAGAGCAAATAATCGGTTATAATAATCATCCGCTTCTAGTCATCAACTTGACCCGGACAGATGTGATCGCCAGAAGAGTTTCCCACTGCACTGAATAATAACCAAGACGTGTATGTCTCACGCTATTTACTCATTAAAGTCACCACTTTTGCATTTTTCTCATACAACATAATTATACTAATAGAGTATGAATCAAGAAAACATTATGTATGTTTTTTAGCGTATAGCAAATCTGGAATTTCTAGAATCGAACCCAGGCCACTGTGGTAAGGACTCAGCCTTGATGTTTGTAGTTTTAAATTAAATATTTAAACATATCTCGGTTATAAAGGCATATGCTTTTTATATGTAGTCTCGCATGTGTTTTTCTTTTTTGTTTTATGTTTTTTATGTGCATGTCTCATATATGTAACATTTTACATATGTTTTGTCAGACTTTCATACAATACTTGCCAGATTTCAGTTTCACTAATGGTTGTCCACTTACATAAGTTTCATATTATACATGTCTACTAAGAATATTGTGGATTATGTAGATTTGCTGTCATATAAAGTACTTATATGTTTTAAATTATATATGTTCTTCTGTCTGGTTTGAATGTCATATATATTTCTAACAAGTTTTAGGTAAGTGATATAAACTTTTAATACAGTTTATGTATATATTTTCAATATGGGTATGCTTGGGTGCTTCTAAGGTGAAAACAACTGATTATGTAACTCAAATTTAGCACGACCTTGCCTTCATGTCATGTCTCCTGTCTTGTGTTCTTCTGTTGACTCGTCTCCTCTCTTCACCCCTCCCTGTGTGCCTCCACCCTTCCTCTCCGCTGCCTTATCTTCTGTTTATATTTCTCCAATAGTTTTTGTTGCTCCATTAGTCAACACAGATCGTAGTTTACACATGAGCACAATACATCAGCTCAGCCTCTGACATCAGCCTCTTTCTTTCCCTCTGTATCTCTTGCCATCTATCAATATTCAAAATGCAAGACAGAAATTGGCACCCTAATTTATTGTTTTTGCTCATGCTGCAAGCTGCAAAGGTGCTGGTCCAATGTCTTATCCCAAGCTGATATATAACATAAAAATAATAAGAGCCTGTACTGTATTCTTGGTTATACTGCCAGGAAAAACATTTTATTCCGGTGGATTAATGGAAAAGTACTGTTAAATGCTGTTAGAGTTTGCTGTTTTAGTGTGATTAGAGTAACTTACACAAATATTACATTCAAACGGACCAGTTCTATGCAATTTGGGAACCCTATCTTCACCACATAGAGTCTGGTGTCTCTCTTATAATGCTGCAGGGATGTTTCCTTGATTGCTCTTATTGCACATTATCATTGCAACCTCTGATGTTGAGTGTATGAATATGAGCTGGTGTTTTGTCTTTTTGGTATGTTTTAAAAACATGTAATTCATCTATCTCCAGAGATGCAGTGCTATTTGTATAAGCACTGGAGCGCATGACACATGCATATATATGCACGTGCATGCTTAAACTGACCCTTGTTTCAGGATACGTAACCACTGTTCCTACAGTAGTAAGTGCGTACGCACATTAGACAAATATGACTAAACACACAATCAAAGTGTTCAGTCTCGCATATTTAGAATATTACGTGGCAGTCAGTCTGACTACATCTGCATCACACTTTTCTTTATCAATTAAATGTCAATATGGCAAACACCGCATTGTGTTTACTGGCTCTCTTGCATGATACGTTTTAGCGTTGGCTGGATCTTCAAGTGCTCAAAAAAAAAAAAAAAAAACAGATTATGTGAATTGCGAATATTCTCTGTTCTCACTTTGAGATAAAAAAAAAAAGTTGCGAAGCATCATTCCAGTGCGCTCCAGCAGCGCTACACCTATGTCTGTCTCCCGACATCATTCACTTCTTCCCTTTCTCTTTACTCTCAGCTCAGTCTCTGGCAAATCAAGAGATGAGCGCGATGCGTTCAAATGCGTGTTCTTTAACACTGAATACATGCAGCGAAGAGTGAGGGCAAGGAGGTCACGTTTGCCTTTGATTGTGAGAATTTCTCACCCAACTCACACTTCATTCTAACCTTATCAATATTGTGGTACCTTAACCCCAACCTTGGCCTCAACCACAGGTGCTGTATTTGTCGAAACCTGACTGTTACCAAAGCTTTTCATGTGATAAACAGCTGAAAACATTTTAAAGAAACACAATTAATAGTGAAAGTGGAGGTGATGCATCTGCAACACAGTTTCCGACTTTGTGCACATTTCTCAAACTTTTATGACACTGCGCTGCTCTTCTCTCCTTTCTCTTCCCCCTCTCGACTCTTTCTTGTTCCTTCTTACTTGACTTTGTGTGTGTACCAGCAGCTACAGAGGGCTGTCACACAGAAAGTAGATTCTGTATCCACTGGAACAACAATGCAGAGCCTTGCTGCATGTTTTTTTTTTTTTCAGGTAGGGCAGATAGGAAATTCAACAGCAACCATCTAAAATTGCACCAAAGCTTACACACTAAGTACAAGTGGATTATTGAGTGGATTAAAAACGCTGCTTTTGTGAACTCTCTGCACAGGAAAATGGAATAAAAGTTATAGATGTAATTAAAGATTTTTCTGCTCCCGTCAGTGTTCATGAACAGTTTGTGTTGGAGGATTCATCAAAGTGCAAAATTAAAGACTAAAGTGCTTCAGTTCAAATGAAAGAAAAAGTAATCAAGCTTGATCTAAAGCTGAGTGTTGATGAATTATGTCTCTTCTTTACATCAAAGGCCATTTTAAAGATGCCACAAAGACCTCTATTACACTACACCTCCCACCAAGGATAACATGCACTGGAATAACTACTCAGGATAGAAATTTGCTCGCTTTCGTTTCTGTCACTTTCACACACACACACACACCTGCCCTTTGTGTTAGGTCTGACACAAAAGCGAGGGAGATGGAGCACATTAATAAAGTGCAGTCGGTGCCCTTGCTCTCTCTGATACAGAGCAGAGAAAAGAAACTTTTCATTTTCATTTATCTGTTTTTCTTTTTTCAGAAGCCCTCATCTTTTTTTTATGAGGCGGTTTCCTGAAGGCAAAACAACTCACAACAACAATACAACTCACAACCAACAACTGACGAGCAAAGCCAGCACCTCGGCTGGCCACAACTGCTGTGTTACAGGCAGAAAACAGATGGTTGGGAGAAGATTTAGCTAATACAAAAACAGGGGATTTTCTCTTTTCTCTCTCTCTTTTTTTTTTTAACCAAGAGGAGGTACATGCAGAGGCTAGATTATTTTAATACAGGCAGGAGCTGAGGAGGATAATTCCTTAACAAATTGGGATTGCTGAGGAGAGCAGAGGCTCCTGAATGACAGTTTGCATTTGTCATCTGATTTCACCAGAAATTCTGTGACTGTGACATAAATGTTCTCATGTTTCCTTTAACAGAACTCAGCAAATCTGACACCATCTGTGCTGCATTATAAGGATTTTTAGCAATATAGCAAGGCTGATAGTAAGACAGGAAAGGGAGCGGGCACGGCTGAAATGATTAGTTGATTGGCAACAGAAATGTAAAGGTCTCGTGTGTAAGATTTACGGGGATTTATTGACAGAATATGATAGAAATGGAATATAATAGGGTTGGGCCTCTTCCATTGTGACGGCTGACAGTCACAGTCCGACCACTGAGCCCTCTGTTATCACATCATTGTAATTTAAAAGCCTCCTGTATTTGAGTTCTCCTTAGATGTTGCCTAAGTTCTGCTTTTGACAAGACATGGGAGAGAAAATAAAAAGAAGCTGTTGCTGCTGTTAATTGCACGATGTTTCCATGTCTGGTGTGTTATTTTCTTTTTAAACACAGCTAAGTCACAGACATGTGGTGCAGAGACAAAGAACCTTTTAGACCACAACAATATCATAATTTTTTGACATTTTATCAACTAAACGATTAATCACGAAAATAGTTGGCAGAATAATCAATAATCATTAGGTGCGGCGCTACAATAAACGCCTGTAAATCTTATGAAATGGACCTTTAAAAAATGAAAAGCAGTTCAAAACATGTTACATTTTGGATTGCAGTGAGACTCTAATTTCTTCTTTGCATTACTTTGTATTCTTAAAATAAAAGAACAGAAAACGATCATGGCTTTGTTTCATTAAAAGTGACAAAAGCTGATCACTACAGTGATATATGAATATTGTTTGAAGTGGTACTAAATTTAAAACATTAGAAATGTCCCTTTATGTCTGTAAATCTAAATATTACAGGAGTGTCTTGAATGTCTTGTTAATTTTTAGATGCGTTTACTCGAAGAAAAAAAAAAGTGTTACTTCTAGGAGATGTGAGCTGCAGAGGAAGTCACTGTCTATGTTAGGCATTCCTTTACAGTAAGTCAGCTTTAGCAACATATTTAGAAGTTCAATCACACATCGGAAGAAGAGAGAGAGAGACTGAGAGTGGAAAAGAGGCACAGAGGATAGGGAAAGACAAGGCAGCAGAGAGAGTGAGAGCGATAGAGGAGGCAAGAAGAGGTGTAGATAGAGAGATAGAGGGGGAGAGTTAGTTGAGAGTTGATATGCTGACTACAGGCAGTTGATTTGGTTTCAGAGAGCATTGTTACGGTGCTTTGAATTAATGCCTCCCAAAGAGTCCAATTGTGATTCTTGGGCTGTGCTGACAGAATATTTGACAGCCTAGGGTGAGCTGCTGATCTCAGCTGAATCCTCTGTTCTGTGTGCGTGTGTGTTTGGCCGTGTGTGTGTGCTTGTGTGTGTGTGTGCCCATGTGCTCGTGTGTGTGTGTGTGTGTGTGTGTGTGTGTGCCTGTGTATGTGAATGTATGGTTATACCCAACACATTTATACACCTACACATGTTCAGATATGTGTGGATGTGCAAAACAGTCAAAACGCCCACACGAGTACTGTATGTGTACACACTCCCACACACACACACGCACGCATGGACACACAAACACAGAATGGACAGCGTGTGTTACCCAGACTAAAATGAGCCAACACATAAATCAAACCCTAAATGACTGTTAACTAAGTGCTAACAAACAACCTGAGTATGCAAACAACCCTCACATGCAGGTAAATTGAACACGTTCACTTAATCAAGATGAAATAGTTTGACCGAGGGTTTTTTTTTCCCTTTTCTTTTCCCTGCAGGAAACGTGTCGTCTCTGGGCTGCTGAAAGACTAAAAAAAAAAAACAACAGACAAGCCCGGTCTTTCATTACAGTGATGGGAAGAAAAAAAAAGATGTTCGGTTTGACAGCATCATGAAACATCATTTGTGAAAATGCGATTCACAAACATGCAGATGCTGCACATGTATTAACTGTATTCATCATGTTAAGACTCCAAACCAAAGCTACTTTTATGAAATACACTAAAAATAATGTGATTAAAATGTCAGTTACAACATACAGTACATCAAACTGATTATTCGGTATTAATTTCTATAATCAAATACACATGTACAGAAAGGCAAATCAGTGATAATTGCAGAATTAATTAGCTAGGTCTTCCTACATTTGTACAAACTAAGCCCACATGTATAAATGTAGTCTGTAAAGTATAGTATTTTTATTCAACATCTCATTATTCACTCATTCTGCTCAGCCTGGTAATGATTCATTTGAATGCAAATAGATTTCACATGTCTAGTTGCAGAAGGCAGTACATGGCACGCGTTTTTAGCATCGGTTTGCACATTGAAACTACAGACATGGCTTGGAATTAAAATCAGACAGTGTAAGTGACAAAAGTGAGGACATGAGACATGACTCACTTTAGAGCTGACTAATTAAAGTTTTTACTTGAGATTTGAAAGCAAAACATCCATATTTCAGAATAATCTTAAAAAATATTCTAAGACACATTTTAATTATGAAGCCTCTATTCTGTAAGGACGCCGTCTCAGCTAGAAAACAAACAATTAAAATGAGTTAGAAAGGAAAAGATTCAAGTTGTAGTTGAAACGATTAGCTTCATAATCAACTAGTAAATCAACAGAAAAGTAATCAGCAACTATTTTGATAATTGATTAATAATTTCAGCCACTTTTCAAGCTAAAATGGCAAATATTTGCTGCTTTTCTCTGTTTTACGTCACTCTAAATTTGATATATATGTTTTTTCCTTGTTAAATGGATAAAACCAAACATCTGAATATCACCCTGGGATCTATGGGAATTTCTGACCTGTTATATATATCGATAATTGGGTGTCTCAATATCAATATTAAAGCCGAAGTAAATTGAAGTGAACTTTCAATTTCAATAATCAAAATCAAAGTTTTTGTTCTTTCTCTACATTTTTTCTTGGTTTTTCTTTGCACGCATCCTTGCAGAGGGTGTTTTCCCTCCAGCCCCACAAGCTGAAAAACCATAAAAAATGATCTGCTGATCTTTAAAAATCAAGACTCGGTTGTCCAACAAAACCATAGAGACCAGTGCAAAAAGAAAAAATGTTTATATCAAAAAAATTTAATCAAATCATGACCTTAGAATCCAAATCGAAGCGTGGATTTGGAGAATTGTGACATCCCTGATAATCGAAAACAATAAATAATCATTAGTTGCAGCTCTAGTTTTAATGTCGTTTTAATGGTCAACTGACAACGTACTTGTGACTTGACTTAGATGAGCCCGCAAGCACTTGATTCTTAAAATGAGACTTTCTTTGACAAGACTTGAAACTTACAAAAGCTGCTCTGACCACCAAGAGGAAATTCCTATAACATATTGAGCAATTCATAATGAGTCAGATTTAGATTCAAAGCATGACGCTCCCCCTGAGCACATGTATGACTCGCCACAAGTTATGAGACTACTGAAATTACATAAGTAGCAGGTGAGTCAAAGGTGGGTATTTATAATTTACGCTAAGTATTCATCCTTTCCCCCATGTGAACCTGCCATTCTGCTAATTTGTGAACTTTTCTTACCACAGCACCACGAAAAGTTTAGTATCAACGTCTTGTGTGTCCATCTTTCTTGAAGTCTGAGTGTTTTTTCAGAGGTTTCCACAGTGAAAACATCATAAATCTGGCCTTGAGCATGAGAAACCTTTTATATGGATCCTTTTCTGGGAAAGCTCAGCAGCCAGTACTTCATTAAAATTAACTGGATAAAGAAGAAGAAAAAAACAATGGGAAGAGCAGGAGGCAAGAGACATGCAAACCAACTAAAGAGTATAATTGTAATGCAGGTGTTGATTTCGTGGATGGATACTTCTCCTCTCTCTCTCTCTCTCCGCTCTCTGCTATCCATTTACAGCACCTTCCTCTCTCGCTGCCTTTACATCTTTCTCTCCATCTTGAGTGCTGTGCCTCACCCTAATTAGAAATTCCCCCTCCGACCAACTGAAATTGAATTGCCCATCATTTGCATAATGATAGCTCACCGGGCTGACGGCCGATTTACCGTGAGATGAAATGTAGCAATCACTTAAGAGAGTGACCATGAGGGAGTGAAGGTAAGGAGTGGAGGGGGGTGCGTCGGGGGGAGAGAAAGAGAAGGAGAAAGAGAGAGAAAAGGAGTGAGGATGAAATGGGATCACAAAGATAGAGTGAGGTTAAGAAACACGGAGAGGAATCCGACAGGTATTTGGGTTATTGTCTCATACAGCAAATATTGCTGGAGGGAAGGCTGTGTCCTCAATATGACAGCGACTGGACACAACAAGGACACATAAGGACGCTTATGTAACACCGTTCCTCTTGTCAATGCGAGCGCGTCTGTCTTTCAACTCTTAATTATCATAGAGCATATTTCATACAGAGCTACAATTCTGTCAGAGTGCTGCACAAATCCAAAACTCCTGAATTATATGCTGATCTTTACCTTTTCTGCTTTTGTATTTTTCCAAAATCTCAAGCTGCCTTTTCTCTCGGGTCATTAATCTTTATACTTAAGTGGCAGATTATTCAGAGCAATAAAAAAAAGAGGTAGTGCAACTAGGACAGGAATGAGGCATGCTTTGTCTGGTGTCCAGAGGTTGCTCTTATTTCACAGTAGCTTAAATTCAGAATGCAATCAACTCGATCAACAACTGACACCAACACTCATCCCTAATGAGACGTTTATTAATCATATTTTCTCAAGTTCAGTTACCTTAACTCAATTGATTTTTACAAAATTCAAAAAATACTTTAAACTAATCATTCAAGTTCAGTTAACTTAACTCAGTTGGTTTTACAAACGGCAAACAGAACTAATTATTCAACCTAAGTTCAGTTAACTTACATTTTTACAATTACAAGTCTAAGTTTAACCAGTCCAAAATTTTTTACAAATAGTCCAAGACACAAAAGTCTAGTGTAAAGTCCACTACTGTCGTCACAATACTGGAATTTTTCAATTTCAATACAATACTTTATATATTGATATTCGATACCATTTTCAATAACTCCGAGGGAAAAACTGACTCAATAACGGGGGCATAAAATTTTAGATTTCTGTCTAAAGATAAACACAAAAAGGCGAAAACATAACAACGGATGTAGAAAATGAGACTAGTGATGAGAAAAAGGCAGCACTGTGAGTAAGTGAGAGAAGGTGGGACTATGTGGGCACTGCAGTGGTATGTGTCAACTCACAGTCGGAGAGAAGACAAAGCAGGAAAGTATATATCGATCCTCCAAACAATATATGTATTGAAAGCATTTCAAATATTCCAGAGCGATATTTATGGATTTATAGATAAAGTCCACACAAATGTTAAGGACTGTAAAAAATGACATGAAGAGTTTAGGTACACTTGACAGTCGTCCCTTGTGAGATTGACTTTTTTTTTTTTTTTTAACTTAACTTTAAACTAATTCTGTTAAGTGAACTCAATTGGTTTTCCAAACCCAAATAAGATTTTAAACAAACTATTCAACGTTAACTCAATTAGTATTTTAACCCAATCACTTAACCTAAGTTCAGTTAACCTAACTCAGTTGGTTTCAGAAAACTCAAATAAGACTTTAAGTTTAGTAAACTTACATTTTTAAGTTGAACAAGCCCAAAATTATGTACAGTCCACATTACATGTTTTGGATGCAAGCCAGCTTTTAAGTTGAGTGAACGAATTGGCATTTGCAGTGTTGTTCAACTCTCCGACTAGTTGCTTAGAAACAACGCAAGATTTATGTGCCTTATAAATGTAAATTCAGAAAACAATCCTCATTAGGAAATAAATGATGCAAGGCTAATGATTGGAATGACGGGTTGCCTTTTGTTCTACTCTTTGAACAGGAATAAAACACTTAAAAACAATTAATGAATGTCAGCGGCCTCTATTGTTGGTGTAAATGTGAAGCTGTCGCGCACTATTTTTAGCCTCTTGAGTAGATGCTTGGCACGTTCTGACTTTGTCCCTGCACGAGATCAACATCGGGAACTCCTGAACCACCCACAGTTTATAAGAAGTGGTCAGCCTGTCAAATGTGTAGCTGTCAGTGAACGCCCTGTCACTTCAACAACTACCACACCATGCACAAATTACTGTAATCAACGATGTGATAATCATCTCGTTGTCTCGCCTCCTCTGGGGGCATCGATCTCACATTCCACCAGGCCTGAAAATTTGATTTGTAAAAAAAAAATTCAGATAAATCTTGTCTCGGTGATGTCACGTAATTTCGTGCAAATCGAATCATGCAGAATGGTGAGTGTGATTTGATAAAATGGCAGGGGAGAAGTTTGCCACTGAGGGTCCTTTCTATCAGGAATGCTTATTCACAGCCGTGAGTGGGCTGCGGCAAGTGGTGTGGAGGTCATATTTGTTTCTAATAGTCAGAGTGATATGTTGGGCTATCAGGTTGGAAGCTCTGCCCAGCGTCTGATAAGGCCACTGTTTATTGTCTAACTTCCACTCTTTAACCTGAGCAACCTCAGACTCTCACACACGGTACTTTCCACTTCTCAGCCATTACCTCAGTGTGTGTGTGTGTGTGTGGTGTACTGTACTGTATATGCGTGTGTATGACTGTGTGTTTTGCGTGAGAGTCCTCATGTGTGCGCAATCTTTGGTTTCCATCACAAGTTTTGACCTAATTAAAAACTCCTGTCGATGCTCAATAACTGACAAGTCATCAGAAAGCATGTAAAAGTGCACACGCACACACACTATTATACACACTAAAACACACAGCACACACACACACACACACACACACACACACACACACACACACACATCAGTCAGTGCTCAAATCATTTATTCAATTCTTCAATCTCCTCTTCCTCTCTGTCCATCTCTACATAAGTGATCAGTGATCACATGTCGCATGTTAAAGTCGGCTGGCCCAGACAGGAGGGAGTTAAGTCCCTTATCTCTCCTCCCCAGAAGAAATTCCTACTAGAGGCCTCGCTCTGCTGGTTTCCTGCCTTCTTGCCCAATGCCCTATTTTTACTCATCGGGGCTCTAGAATACCAGGGGCAGCTTTTTCCTTGTCACTAACATATTTCCTGCCATTCTCACTCTGACATTTCTCCCCGCCGCACGCTTCGCTCAAATCGTTCCCCCTCTTTATGGGTCATAACCTTTCAGTCGGGACCGTTCATATTCAAATGTACCTGCCGATGCCGGGGCTGCTGCGAGCTCACCCGTCACTCTGCTTGGCCTTTTTTTCTGTGTTCACAGGTTTTTAACATCAGCTCTTACCAGGTGTTAATTTGAGATCTTTCTGAGTGCTGCCAGAAACAATCAGGTCCACTCTGTGCTCTGCTGGCAGGTTGACTGACTGTAGGGAATTATAGCTCATCCACAAAACCATGAGCAGTTTGATGTTTCGGGCTCTAAATTAAAAAAAGCTCCAGTATAGATGGTGCTCATTATGGTTTTTAATTTAAGAGAGTAAATGTATCTGTTTCTTTTCAGTCATTTAAAAACACGTTAAAATTGGATTTAAACCAACAAAGAAACAAACAAAAAAACGCAGTATAATCAACTGTTCGTTTCCACCTTCTTTGCATTTTTCTCTTAAATTTCTATTAGAGGAAGAATCTTCTGTATTGCAAGAGGCCCTTGTTTATAGTTAACTGTGGTGATCAATGTCTTCTTGTTGCAGAAAACCTACAATTCAGGCGCTCAGAGACACAAAAGCAGGGTAGAAATTTGCTCAAACTGCTCTGCTCCATAAAATAATCTGTAACAACTGAAAATGATGAATCTAACAATTGAACTGAAATTTAATTCTCCTCACTTTTTGTGTAAGGAAATATAAACCATTACCGTTCTGCCGCTATTGAACACATTTTTCCATTTTACAAAAGAGGAAAAGGCCATTTTTGTACATATCAGTGGAAATAGTGAGTGGGTGTTTCCATGGCAGCTGCTGACTGACATTTGAAGGCCAGCGTTGCTAGGAGACGCGCTGTCAGCTTCTGTGATGCGCTGTTGACTGGATAACGTCATAGCAGTTAATAACCTGAGATCGTTAGCCCACATTGTTTTTCAACAAGGGCATGTATTGTTTGTTATGACAGCAACAGTTCTCTCGCAACATTAAACGTTAAGGGCAACCAGTTGTGTTGTTATGTTTCTATTTCACTCAGAAAGAAGAAGCTAGCAAGCTAGGCTACAGTAGCTAGCAATCACTCCAATTAGATGTTACTTTGTGTACAATTGATTGTTTAAATTATGTTCTTATAAATAATAATTTCTCTGTCAATTAAACAGAAATTTAAATGTAGAATAGCTGACTGGTCAACCCATACTGTGTCATACTGGTTTGCTGAGTGTGGCATTAGCAGGGTTAGCACCAGCAGCCTGTTCTTCTTGGAGATTCACATCTGTATGCCTGCGCTGAATGCAATTACACATTGCATTGACAGCCTACATACAACCTTATTTTCATTTTATAGATCAAAATACTGCCAAACCATGCTGGTTTTATTTTCAACCTTGCTGGTTTACATCCGGGCATTAGTGCCCACCTGTGTCCCAGGTAGAGGAAGGTGGTTAAACAATATCTCAGATGTAAGAGTACTTTAACAAAATATCAATTAGTTTACCTAACTAGAATTTGTGTGCCATCTAAAACGGGTAGTAATGTTTAACTGACTAAAGAACTAATCAGAACCAAACAAACCAGTACGAGCAGCGTTAGTCTAACCCAAAAATGTAGAAGGTGAGAGCAATTAAAGAAAAAAGGTCCAGTGTTTAGGGTTTAGTGGCATCTAGTGGTGAGCTTGCAGATCGCAAACTCATCTCATTCTCCCTCTCTACATGTGTAGTAGAACATACGGTGGCCACAAAACTTAACTCGCGGTCTCCATTGAAAATTACCCGCACCTGATTGAGATATAAATGACAAATCCTAGTATAATGAAACAATCTTATTCTCTTGATTGTAATGAAAACCTACTGCCACATTCTGCCCTTGAATCTCTATAAATCTTACACACTGGACCTTTAAAACACACTCGAGTCCAGCCCTGATAATCTCTCAGCCTTTCGGTGCTACAATGTTCTATTTTGACAGCTGGAACCGTCCCACAAAAAGCTGCAAATCAAGACCTGTATTTTCTACTAGTTCTTGTCTTTACTGAGGCGTTTCATAACCAACCTGAGTGACAAGGTGAACTCGAACGTACCACTCCACTCTCGAGGCTTGGGAGTCCCTGGTACAGAATGTGCAGTTAGAGAATTCAAAGTAAGAGGCCTGAGGAGGCCTGAGGAGGAGAATGAATGGCAGTTTAATGAATGTCTGGAGAGACATGATATCAGTGACTGGCTCTTTCAGTGCAGCTTTCATCCTATTCATACAGCAGTGTGGTCTAAATGCAGGTGGATCGATGCTGGTTAAAAACACTAATGGCACATAAAGGGAGCACACTTCGCTACTGTGTGTCTTTCTCGCCAAGGTCTGATCACTCCTGGACTATTAATGGAATGCAGCTCTGAGCAGAGAATATCCAGGTGAAAGAAAAAGGTGCATTGTCTAAATTTCCAAGGCAGCTTTTCTTACAAAACGCTGGCATTGACATTTGAGATGAAGAGAGTTTGGCTTCTCATTCATTATTTGCAGTAATAAACATGCAGATATTCATTCTGATGAGTGGGATATCGTGAACCCTATCGTGGACACCTGTGCTTGAATCGCTCTGTCTTTTGTACGGCTTATTTTTTTTGTCCCTTTACTGGGTACATTTATGAATATCAATATTATTTCCCAGTCGGAGGTAAATGGTATTGAATGGTTGCCAAGCTGCTGGAGGGGAGACTGCTCAGCTGACTAAAAGAGCTATTCTCCATTTTATCTCTCAATCAGTGTGTACTTGTGCATGTGCTTGTGTGTGTGTGTGTGTGTGTGTGTGTGTGTGTGTGCCTGAATGCCATCCTACTGGTGTGTATGTGCAAATGTGTGTGTGTTTCGTTTTGATGAGGAGCAGAGCGAGCCCGAGCTCGCTGCACCACTAGGCCATGTGAGAAAAAGTTCACGTGATGCAGGCAAATACAGCCGGTCTTCAGCAGGATGGAAAGACTGTAATCAAACCATAAATCAGAAATCACTGAACTGCCATCCTCCCACCCCCTCTCCCTCTCTCTCCCTCTTTCTTTTTGTGTTACTACCCTCCTACTCCTCTCTGCAGAGCTCCGTGCTGTATAGCATGTTATGTTACATACAGGCAGGCATATACTGCTCTGGAAGCGGTGGATAGCAGATCAATGGAGAATGTATTTTTCCCCAAATCAAAGGTTTGCATCATGGAATCATACAGCAAAAGAAAACCAATATTTTTCTTTTAACAAACCTGTGAGATTTGTTTTGGGGCTGCAGTGTGCACTAAAACCAGCTTTAAACCTTAAAGGGACAGTTCAGTCCAAAAAAAAAAAAAAAAAAACACATTTCTACTCCTACCTGTATTGATATTTATCCATCTAGATTGTTTTTGTTGAGTTACTGAGTCTCTCAAATATAATAGAACTAGATGGCACTTGACTTGTTGTGCTCAAACCACAAAAAATGCATTTGACACAGCAGCGTCTCTTTCCAGAAATCATGACCCGGTTACTCAAGATAATCCACAGATCTGCAGTTTCATGTAGGGACTATTTTCCTTCTAGCAAACTACACCTGCCAGAAAGAAGCATGCAGAGGGGCGTGTCCAGACTTTTTTGGCTGGCTGACTTATACAGGGGTGGCATGAAGTATGCCAGAATTGCATTAATTTGCTATTACTAATAAAATAAAATGCATTTGTATGATCACTGAATCATCCATTTGGTTATAGTGTTTTTTGTGTTTGGTTTTTGTTTTTGTGGGTAGCATAAAGGGAACTACAATTAACATCCCATTATATATAATCTTGTGTTGTAAAATGATCCATAAAGGAAATTATGTAAAATGTATAAAATTAAAAATATCAAACAGTTGGCTGAAACTAGGGTCCTGCCTCTTACTGGACAGATAGCCAGTCATACCTGATAATAATGGGGGTGGGGGGGCAAATGGAGAGCCCAATCAAATTTCATGGGTGGAAGAAATGCCCCAGAGCCTGCATCTACTCACAAATGAGTGGCTCATGCTCATGACAGCATGGAATGTAAACATAATGGCGTCCTCCTCGTCTGAGCTGTAACGTTAGCAACATAGAGCTAGCAACATAGAGCTAGCCCGCACAGTGATACAGTTGACAGGTTTAGTTCGGAAGAATAAAAATAGTTCTTACATGAAAATGTTCACAACAAGGTCTGTGGATTATCTTGAGGGAAACATACATTGCTGTTGAGATTTTCAAACATATTTTAGCACTTTTTAGCTGAGTGTCATTGAGTAACATTATTAGTGTTGTCACAAGACAGGAATTCAGAAAATTATCATATTTAGTCTCATGGGGAGGAACTGACACACCATTGAGGGCATGAAATTTTAGATTTTATCAAAACATAAATATCACAAGGCTATAATGTGACAGGAAACCTAACCCTTTTCGAAACATTATTTTTTTCTTCTCTATTTTTCTCTTCAGATTAGGCCTATAAAATAACTAAATTATCCAATAAACTAATCTTACTGTCAATTAAGCACAACAGCCATCTTAATTCAATTTCTTCTGACCATAATCAAAGGAGCCGAGGCTATGTGGACACTTGCAGTGATGTGTCAACTCTGTTGGATAGAGAAGAGAGAGCAATAAAGTCCAGTTGTTTCTGATGTATAGATACAGTCGATAACGAGTATTGAAAGTATTTCAAATATTCAAAATTGATGTGTTGATAAACCCATATTTTTGACAGCACTACGCATTATATTCAAGAGAAGGCAGACATCTTTATGGCCAATATCTCCAAAACTCTGCAACTCACATCTCAACAATCTAGATGGATAAGTAGCACTACAGGCCAGAGGGAAAATATTCATTTTTGATTTAGAGGCGAATTGTAACTTTAAACAAAAACCTCTGCAACCAACGGACACATGTGCACATGTTCATGTGTTTTTCTGACTACTCCCAAACACAGGCAGTCCATATTTGTCTGACTTTCATGGGGAGCCACCTGGTGTGCTGTAATATCAGGAGAACAGTGGGGTCATTGTGAAGGAGCTGTGTGATATCAAGGAGAGTGACCCATTTAGAGCCTAGCCACAGAGCTGACAAGCCTCTGTTATGTCTAGGACATCTGGAAGGCCAGGGCTGCTCACTCCACTGTACTCCACTCCACGTATGAGTCAATCCTTTCCAGAGAGGAGAAGACATCTGACACGGTCACGGATATTTCACACTCTCACCTATAGGATCTATTCAGGAGGCAGGGCTGGTGTGAAGTGGTCCTGATAGTGACGACGATCTGCTACACTGCCCTGAGAGATCTGGAGGGGATCCAAACAATATCTAAAGCTGTTCTGGTCATCTTGCAGAGATTTTAGAGGGCTGCGGCATGCTTCTGCTTAGCAGAAGTGCTCTGCAAAGATCAAGTGATCAAGAGGGGAAAAAAAAAAAAGTTCTGTCTCATTATTCAAATGAGAATTACTTTTTCAGTAGCTGATTCAATCCAGTGATGTTCAAAAGAGGCCATGCATATTCTGCAAAATAACTGCAGCAGGAGAAACTGACTGCTTGAAGTAGAAGTAAAGAGAAAAAAAGTGAATTCAAAGAGAGGAAATGTTACCATTCATGTATCATACACAATGCGGTCCAAAACGACTGAGATTTGTCCAATGAAGCTGCAGCGTTGCGCATTATATAAACGAATACATGAATGTATAATGAGAGGCCAAAATGAGCCAAGGAAAGCACACTGAACAAATCCCCCAGGGGAAAGGAAATTATTCAGAATAGACGAGGACACAATTCATAATAATATTGGAAAGGGGAACTTTTTTCTCTTTATTTAAAACCCATGCTTTAAATGAAAAACCAGAACTACCCTACATGTATTGAGTGGCTTACTTTAGCTGCACGATAAGGATTTTTAGGATATTTTTACACTCAATTCACAGATATTAAGGCCTGAGGTAAGATTGCTGACATGACATATAAAGAAAAATAGAAGCTAACTTAATGTACACTCTAAAAAGTACATTCTTGTAGTAGCTGAATTAATGTAATGTTCTGAATTACTGCTATTCAGCTTTCTGCTTTAGTGATGGTTGATGTTGATTATATCAACATAAAATTACATCCCATTCTCTTAACCTGCTATTCCTATTTCAGAAAGCACGTCAGTTAGGTTTCTCTTAGTAATGTGCATCTGACATCCATCTCTCTACCAGATTGTTCCCCTTGGAGCTGCAACGGTCAGTCAATTAATCGATTAGTTGATGCAAAGAAAATTAGTTATCTCAAAATGTGAGGATTTGCTGCTTGTCTTTGTCATTAATGGTAGTAAATGAAGAGTCTTTGAGTTTTGGACTGTTGGCTGGACAAAAGAAGCCGTTTGAACACGTTTACTTTGGCTCTGATGAGAATTTTTCACATTATTTTGACATTTTATAGACTAAATGATCAATCGTGATAATAATCAGCAGATTAATCAATGATGAAAATAGTCGTTAGTTGCAGCCCTTTGCACACCACAGCTGCTACAAAGCAACAGCAAATGTTCTGATTATTCAATCTAACAGAATCCCCACTGTCATTTCATTTTTTATAGCCCAAACAATAATTCTGTATCATGAGGTAATTCATTTTTGTATGGAGAGGCAATTGGCTGCAAAGATTGAATCATCGGCCCTTGTTTCATTTTCCATGTAATTAAATCAGCTTTTGAAAAAAAAAAAAAAAAGATGTTGTAAGCTGTCGTACGATTTAGAGAAAATTAGCATTTTTAATCACAGTACATTACTTTAATAACTCAATAAATCTGCGGCAGCTGGAGCATCTGAGAATGTTGTCACAGCCACTTAGTTCTGCATTTGCAACTAATACGGGCTGATGAGAATCAGGCAGAGAGCGTGAGAGAGAAAGAGAATCAAAAGAGGGTTAGAGAAAGGAGAGAGATCCAGCAGAGTGAGAAACAGAGGATGAGAATCCACAGAGATAGAAACAAAAGCGTGGCAGGTGAGAAACAGGGGCGAGCCGAACGAGGAAGAAAGAAATATCAGCGCAGGCTTTGGCACAGAGAGGGGCTCAGCACTTGTCTCACCTCTTTCAGTTATTAACTGTTAATCCCCAATTAGCTCATTCGTCACCTCGGTGTCGTACATGAGACCTGCTTACCCCCTCATGCTGCTTTGTTGCTCGGGTAGAGATAGTAGTTGGCAAATACACTAAACAAGCCTAAGCGACTATAGAAAATCTCTTTTAATTGTTAAGGGATGTCAAGAAACAAGAATCCTCCGAATGCTTACAGTACATCCAACCAAGCTGCAAGAGTTACTACAAATTAAAGCTGATGCACCGAAGTCCTGACCCCACAGCGGGAAGAGTGCAGCCTCTTTAAAGTGAAGAGAAAAGCAGAAATGTTATTGTAATGTGAGAAGAGCTGGAAGTGTTGCAGAAAGGTCAAGCGCTGGCTCATGGATTACCTCTCCATATCTACGTTTTTGCATATTTTTTTTCCAACACCGCCTCACTCTCCAAGAGACACCTTTTTGATCCAAACCACAACACTTTCACAGACATTAAACCAGAAGGCTGTCCTCTACAGAGACTGGACAGCACTGAAGATCTGTTAAAACAACTTAGGAATGTCCCAGGCTTACATTTGATTTGATTTATTGCCCAAGCCACCCCAATCAGCACTGTCTGCGATAAATTTATTGTTGATCAACAAGTCAAACAAGTCGCCATTTCAGCTGCAGTTTTCATTCAACAGAACAACAAAACTTTCCTACAGTGCTTTGTCATGTAGTTGTGACAACTTGTTTAAAACTACCACTGATGTTTGAAGTTCATTCACTTTACTGTAATGACAATAACAGTGAGTGCGTGAGCAGATGCATGAACACAAATGAAAGTGAGAGCTGGTGTCCTGTTAGCAGCACATGCATGCCTTGGAAAGAGAACTTCTGCCTTGGTTTGTGTGCGTGTGTACATGCTAATGTGTGGTTTACATCAATCATATTCTCTAATATTATATTCTATTCAATGTTTTTCTGTAAGTTTGCAGAATTGCTCATCATGGCCTCTTTCTCTGTGTGCCAGATAAAGCTCTATCTCTCCATCTCCTCTTCCTCTCTGTCAGATGTTTGTTTTCTCGTTCCTTGCACGAGTACAGGGCTGTAACAGTAGAAACCTACATCACTGTACAGCTTAACGGCGTATCCCTAAGCCTGGGTTCACACACACACGCACACACATTTACTCACATCTTCTCACATCACCGTATCTGGCAAGGTACACACACCGCAGACGACATAAAGGAATCCTACGCCTTTATTGAGATGTGAGTTTACATTCGACATAGGCACAAGAGGCACATGAAAGCATTATGGCACACAATCAATGCCCCGGAGGTGTATTGGCATGCGTCTGTGCCCGTTCGCTCTATCTTTGCGGCTCCATTGAGGAGACTGAGGAGCCTTGTTTCCACTGATACACAGCTTTTTGATTCACTTAGCAGGCTTTGTCATGTGGATGTTGGATTAAGCCCCTGAGTGAAAATCAACCGTGCAGCGAGAGCGCACACACATATGCATGCGACAGCACCCACAAACCCGCAAACAGTCATTAGCACTGTGGCGGTAGACCCCACTAATTAGCTCATCATCTCAGCACCTCTCTCGCGCCTGCTTCATGGATCTGATTTCAAAGTACACTTTCCAAAAGTGTCATGGTGTTATGATGGCATTACGGCGCTGGACATGCAAGTATGTTTCTATGTGCTCTCTGGGGGACAAGCGGCGACACACACAGGACTTGTAGTTTCCTCTATCGACTGTGTGACTAACACTAAAATAGCACCCGAAGAGGCTAAGTTGATTTGACAGGACACGTACAAGGAAAAGCTATTATAACGCCATGCCAGGCTGATTTTGTAAGAATGGCTCGGCCGGGCAGCTCGATCCATTTGCAGATCAGGCAACAGTGGATCAGAGGCAGCTGGAGTTTTTTTTTTTTTTAATACGCCACAACAAACACAAACAGCTCATATTTATGGTTCTGAATTCCTGTTTCTCTCTGTCCATTTCCCTCATAATAGAATTGTTAGGTTATTTTCACACTATTGTGGCTGGTCAGAAATTGCTGTTTTGATTCAACCTTCAGAACGCTTGATATAAAACCATGAAGTTACCTTGAACAGAACAATTTCTGAAAAATCTCTGACACAAATCTGAGAACATTTGTTTTCCTTTTTGTGGTTCATACTTGCTCTGAGGTCATCCGAAGAAGAGGAAGATCACTTTGTTCTTTCTGAGAGTCAGAACAACCTCAAATGTTGATCACTGTTGATCTTTACACAGCTAAAAGGAAGGAAGTGATAGCAGTAGGTTTTACTTAAAATGATCTGTTTTGGGGTTGAACAACAAGCAAAAGAATTATATTGCAATAGTTGTGACAGATATGGCAATTTCGATTTATGTGTTCCGAATTAATTGGGAATGGTATTTTTTCATTTCATCATGCAAGTTCCCTTACATGTGGAGAATATCATTTATAGGCTCAGGCATCTACACACAATCCTTCATTTATAATGGTATGTTCTGACACATTTTACCTTCATCAAAGAACTTTAGCTCCTGCAATTTGGATATATTATAGTTGGAAAACAACACACACTCAAGGAACTTTGCTTTGGTCTTGAGAAGCTGCAGCTTTTATTTCCTGATGAATTTAAACTTGAAACTGTCAGATTATCATCTCCACTGCTCACCTTTTCCTCTGTTCAGTGTGAAATCAGTTTATTTAATGCATGTCAAGTATGAATGCGTACAGGATATACTGTTTATGTTTTCTTCTTTGTACTGTATATTTGGTGTCACACCGGTGTCCATGGAAGTTGATAGTCTGCCTTGAAAGCTTGTTTGGGCATCTATTCATGCAAGACACTAACTTACATTGATATATTGATATATTTTAGCACAATTTAGTTTAGTACATGTTTCCATTATAATGTTATGATCGTAAAATTTGAGAATCCATCAACAGTCAGATTAAAGTCATTTGAAAATCTGCAGGGAAGTCTTGTAATAGCGGTGCCAGTAGTATAAGGAGTAAAAATCGACAAATCTAAGTAAATCAGTGGTAGTAAAAAATTGAAAATCACCTGTTTGAAGTTACAGTCAGGCCTGAGGTCTCCTGTATGTTTAATCGCTGGGTTAAGGCAAAGATTAGGTTCGTAAACAACTTTTTAGGTTACTATTTTGCTAGCTTATCCAAAAAAGTGATGAGACGAACTAATGCACATCAGGCACACAACACAACCATGTTTTTAAGGTGTCCGTTAGCCGCGCTGCCTTGTCCATCAGGACAGAGACTGACCTCTGGTGGTGCATTCCCAGCATACAGCCTCTCCATATCAGTTTAATAGAAAGAGGAGCAATATTGAAAATCATATTCTCAGGATTTTTTTAATACCCTGGCATACCATAATACCTTGATACAACCCAAGTTTATAACCTATCTATCAGTCGTTATGGATAAAAATACATTTCTTTGTTAAAAAGTTTTGTTTCAGTCCCTTTATCAATGTAAGAACAGATGACTAATGTAAACTGTATTTCAGTGCTGTAGACTGACCCCTTGTTAAAATTCTCAGAGTGTAAGTGAGAACATTTGCAGACTTTGAAATATGGCCGCAGATTTATACTTTTGCCATACACTGCAATTCCTCAATGTCTGTACTTTCTGCAGCAGCCTCAACGCTACTTTCACCTTCTAATTTTTTTTTTTTCCTGGTGTGTGTCTTTGCATATAATTCGGTCAGTCATTACTTTCAGATTAGAGCGCTTGGTAAGGTCTGTTACATGTCTCAGTATGTATTAGCTGCATTGTGGAGGAGACGGCAAAAGATTCACACACTCTATATGGTAAACAGCAGTGTCATACAGTTTCATATGTTGACTAGGACCAACAACTGGGTTTTACATGTGACTCTAAATATAAACATTATTACAAAGCCTCTCTCTTCAGCTCGGCCTCGTGGTTTCTGATATGGCACAGCCAGTGAAATGGCAGAGAAGCCAATTTACAGTTTATAACTCAACCACACATCAATAATGGGAAAAAAATAGATTACAGTAAATCCATGGTTCAAAAGCTGCATACCTTTGAAATGTCAAAGGGGAAACCACAACGGATAACTCATCTCAAAACTCATTTCAACTGCACAGTGCAAGCTGTATTACAAATATTCAACAGCCTACTGTTCCCTCCAGGTATTTTTCAGCAAAACACTCTATACATTTTCATTTGAGATGAGAAAAAAAAAGGAATGTATTTTTTTCTTTCACTGGCAAGCAGCCAAACCAATTTAATTACATTCCAAATGGGCGCAATCTCCACATAGCAACCAGCCCGTGTTGTATTTCTCAAAACTTCAACAACCTCCTTGACTTTCTCTGAGTAATTGAAATCTTCCACTCTTCCACCCTCGTCATTATGCGGAGCAGCAGAAAGTACAACAAACTGAACCAAAAGGAACAAGGAGATCTGGCTCTCGGAATGAGCTGCTTTAGCCAATTTGTAACTTCATCAGCACATCTTGATACAGTTTCTCTGAAGTCAATTAAAAGAATATTAGGTGGTGAATATCTAGAAAGAGCTAACGCCTCTTTCCTGCCAAGACGCTGGTGATGATTACCCGTGACTGGTGTCAGCAAAAATCCTGTCAAAGTCTGATGGGAGGTCACTGCTTTTCATTTTGGATTCATCCTTCTGGCCTCGAGACGTGTCCAAAAAACACAGACAATTCTTTTGATGTTAAAAAACATTCATATGTATCTGACTGCATCTGAAAGGTATCAAACTTTGCAAACAGTCTGCACTGCCAAGAGGTAACATTTAAGTACAAACAAACAGCAATTAAGGAAACAACTCTACATAACACGACAAATTTGAAAAAAAAATTAATGCTTTCCATTTTTAAATGTCTGTTTAACCGTTTCCATCATTACAGAGATGATGAATACATTTCTAATTAATGCTTCAGTGCTTGATAAAACATCAAACGATCTTTTAAAAGAGCTTACAGCCAAAGAGTCTGAGGCTTTTTTCTCTAACTGCAAAGACAAACTATAATCTCACAGAGGTCCTCCCATCTACCCGGTGGGTAATTATGGGATGGCAGGCAAATAAATCATCCATCCAGACTGGCAGTAGTCTGGACCTCTACTACACCCCAGAATAAGGTCCTGAGGTGACCAAAGTGCAAGGCAACGGTATCAGTCGCACGATGCTGTGTTTGCTTCAGGAAATCCTAATAACTGACTGTGACGTTCAAGGTCTACAGGAATCACCAAAAAAGTAATCTTCCTGTCCAGATAGAATAAAAAAGAAAAAATAAATAAATGTAAACGCTCTAAAATGTGAGACCTTTTAAGTAATTATCCAGCTATTTATGTACACATGCCCGCCCCTCTTTCTCTTTCTCTCTGTCACTGAATCTGTCTGAGAGCCTAGCCACATGCCAGTGCCTTTGTGTCAAAGATTAAGTGAAACCAGGAGTGCCAGCAATGCTGTGTTTGCACAGCCAACACTCTCTGTTTCAGCTGCACCAACACATCACATACCAGTCAACATACTGAGGCCTGAAACAGATCTGAAGCAGCTACTGTAGGTCCAAGGCTAGAAGATCTGCCCAAAAAATAACAATGAAAAACAATAATAAATGAAATCATGAGCTATTTAATCTCAATCACTACCCACCATCCATCTAAATAGCAACATTTTTTCACAGTTGTGTAATTCCCTGTAGACTACACACTTGAAATAGTCTATGATTTTCCCCATTTACACATTGAACCTTTAACAATACTGCATTAAAGATACTACTAACAAAACCTTAGGGACAATATACCACACTGACAACCTGAAAAAATGTCCTTTATTAAGTAATAATCTGAGGTCTACAGCATGTTTTGTTTGTATCATTTCTTTTTTCTTGTAAACTTAAAGCTACAAAAAGGAACTTTCATATTGTGTCGATTTTGTAGATCATACAGTGTAGAGCTGCAACATTAATTGATTATTAAATTAATCACCAACTATTTTGATAATCAGTTAATCAGTTTGAGTAATTTGGATTTCAGCATCTTATATGTGAATATTTAAACTGTAAACTGAAACTGAACATCTTCCGGATGTGATTATAACCATGACATTTGAGGACGTCATCTTCGGCTTTTGGAAAAAGTGATTGACATTTTCCACCATTTTCTGACATTGTAAAACAAACAACTATTAATCGATTAATACAGAAGATAATCTACCGATTGATCAGCTATGAAAACAATTGTTAGTTGCAGCCCTAGTACAGAGGCATCAGTATTAAACTGAGACCTTTTCAGTTGACTTGAAAACTCCTTGTAGTAGCTTTGAGGTGATTCTGCTTTACTTTCTTCATAAGCATGTGCATAAAATTGGCATGAACAGTCTTTGGCAATGAAGTTTGAATCACTCAGTAGCACTCCTTTTATGAAAATAAAATCAAATAAAGTATGTGACCATGCAATATACTGAGATGTTTTTTTTTACTGCAACGTTGCAATATTCAACAAATAGCTACATCCCTATGGAAACCAGAGTCTGAAGATTTAAAGAGCAGCCAAAAGATAACATATTCATAAAACAACACTTTTTAAGTACTCGCATCTCACTTGCACTTTTTACAATACGTCACCCGAGAAAGAGCCACGGGCTGTAATTATTCCAATCAGCATAGCCATCTAGTTGGCTACATCACTGTATTGGTTTGATCATGTAGCACAGATCCGCTAGTCAATGAGATTATGTGAAGATTGGAAACAGAAGTAAGTGGACATTAAATACCTTGATCTCTACGATTTGCCTGAAAGGTTGACTGTGGAAGCCTTAGATCAATGATCTCTATCTAAAATCATTTGTGCCTGGCCCTATAGGTCCATGATCAATACTTCTGACCCTCAACCCAACCCTCACGAACTTCTGGGGAAAGTGTTTTGCATTGCTTTCTCCTGGTTTCCTCTTGGAGTCACAATTCTCTCATATTTCTCCCAATTAATGAAAACATTTTCAGACTTTTTTTTTTTACGTACAGAAAGTTTTATAAAGGACAGTGGCACATTTTTTCTAAGAGCAGCCTAATTAATCTATTCTTGGAAAACATTTGTAAAATATAAATTTTCTATGTTAATTGCAATCAAATTTTAAATTAGGCTACAAGGTAAGAGTAGATGCTGTTTGCATCACTTATCTACTTTTTGTCATTCTTTAAAAGTCACCAGAGCACAGGAATAAAAGTCTATGAAACTCGAATTTTTCACAATCGTCTCTATTTTTGAGGTTTCAAGGTTGGCAACAATATGCTATTATCAATATACAATGGGTGCAAAATTTCAGTCACATTTTTAGAGAATTTAAAGTTAACTGCAATATCAAGCTCCTGTTGAAGCACTGTTCTGCGTGTGTGTACATTTCAAAAGAAGAAAGAGCGTAAAACCTGAAAGACAGCAATAATTCAGCGAATCACATCTACATTTAACTAAAGGGTGCAGCTCCCCTATGAGATTAAGTGCTCTTATTTGACGCCGTTATCTTGGGGCGTCATTGAAAATGAAGGGGTAGCAAAAAACTATCAACACATAGCGAGTGGAATTCCTGGAAAGTAAGGCAAAGCTACAATGAAAATATTATGAACAAAGCCCAAAAGTGCCAGAGGTGGTTTACTAGACTGAGGCAAAATGGGGCCTGGGGGGACTGTGGGTTTGTAGTGATAGGAAGGGGAGTCACACACACATGCATACACTCACACATGCACACACACACACTTGGCACAGCAGCAAACGGCACACGGAAGGGGACCAATCCTTGGTGGTCTAACCAGCCAACTAATTTCCCATGCAAAACTAGAGTGACTCAAACATTACACTATTGACAGAAAACATTTAATACATCACAAATGGCACTAGTTTAAAAAGTTCTATCGGGCTTTATTATTAAAATGTGACCCTGCGAGGTTATTCACACTGTTTCTGTGTGAAGAGGAAGGCTGGAAAAGTTATCGTGACAGTTAGAAAAGGAAGCAACTAGATGTGTGAAAATAAAATAAAGGTTATCTTTATAATCAATCGAACTAATAGACACATCCCCGCCATAAATCTTTACAAAACTAGTGACTGTGATCACACTCACAGTTTATTTAACATGTTTGATCACAGAGTTAACTGTTAACGATCAAGCACAGTAACCATTAGACTCTTAGAAATAAGGGTTCTAAAAGGGTTCCTCCTGAAAGACGACGCAGAACCATTTACTTCTGAAAATCCCCTTTTTAGAGGAAATGGTTTGTCAAGGGTTCTTTGTAAGACTAAGGGTTGCATTAAGAACCCTTTTCATCCAAAGAACCCTGTCTGGAAATCCTTCAACTCTTTCATCAAGGGTTCTTTGCACCACCACCACCGTTCCTGGGAGAACCGCATGAGTGTGTTCTAGATAAAACCTTTGGAATATGAAAGGGTACTCGGTAGAACCCCCTATGTGGGCTCTTGTTAGCACCCTCAGAATGTGGTACAGTTCTGCATAATGTTCTGGCTGGAACCATTACACCGCAGAAGGGTTCTCTCACAGGGGTTTCTAGGTGAAACCTTTCCCAGAGAGTTCTAGGTATAACCCTTATTTTGGGTTTTAGGTAGAACTTTCAGACAGGGTTCCAAGTGGAACCTTTACAAAAGACTCTACCGGGAGTTAAAAAGGGTTCTCCAATGGGGACAAGCCTTAGAACCCTTTATGGTTTCAGTTAGCACTGTAATTTCTAAAAGTGTACAGTGGTAGGTTGGAGCTGTTGCTCCACAACAACACGACAGCTTTTCTGTGGTCTGTGTGCTCACATGTGTGCGCTTGTGTTTATTTATGCTCTGCGAGTGCAGACACGCTCTGATCTGCATGTATGAGTGAGTGTGTGTGTGTCTACCTGTCTCACTCTGAGTGTGTGTGTGTGTATGTGTGTGTGTACTCAGTGGGCCCGTGGTCTCTGAGCGTGGACCTGAACCCAGCCATCTCCAGTTCTGTTTGCACAGGACATGCCTCAGGAAGCTAAGACAACTGTTCATGTTTGCCCGTGTTGCGAACCTCTCTTAATACACCCGACAGCTGCATTCTTCCACAGCGTAGACACTATGTTTATCAGTGTTTTTATACATTCATCCTATGGAATCTGTCAGACATCCTTGCCGTCCTTTTCTGAGGAGACGTCCATCAAGAGGAGAGTCGGGGGACTGAAATGTCAACAAATCTGTGATCAAATTCCCCGTGCCTCTTATATCATCTAAAACTTTATAAGCTGTAGCTGGACTCACAAGTCAATCTCTTAATGTTTTGTTCAGTAGAGACTGAGGACAGTCTTGCAGCTTTCATTGCTAAAACTGGGTAGAAACAATTAGAGGGTTAAAAAAAAAAAGTAAACTCCACTGCTGAACCAATCCAAAGTCTTTTGGGTGGGCAGTCAGATCCCAAATTATCTGGTATAGTAAGTACAGCAGGTTAGTTACACCAGAGAGTTACACCAGGTTAGTCTCACCATACCAGACAATCAGAAATCTTACCGCCTGTATCTGGATCCAGTATTTAATACAGTAAACTTTTTTTTTATTTTAAACAACAAACTCGCAACTCGACTTGGACTTTAACACCTTTGTCAAAGCTGCTGCACATCAACAAACAACATCAAGTTTGTGCATCCAGTCCACAGAGCGGACTGGACACAACAAGGTAACATTAATGATACATTAGCAACAAAAGCAACAAAATGTTGGTTGTTCAATTAAGAGTCCTGTCTTATTTTCTCTTTTGTATATTACTATTGTTCTTCAACACAGCAAAAGTAATGTTATGAGTAAAGTTGCAGAATGCACAATATTTCCTATCCGATTACTCAATTAATCGACAGAATAGTTGATAGAATACTCGATTACTAAAATAATAACTGCAGTTCTACTTGATACCTTCCTCCAAGCCCAAAGATGAAAAAGTATGTTATTTAATAAGTTGGGGCTGTCATGGCTGGATTGAAAGGCACAAGATCGGAGAGGATGGGAAGGCTTTTGTTGATGGCCTTTGTTCCTTAGGAAATATAAAGCCTTCAGTAAATAAGTAAGTGTCTAAAATGTGTGCCACAAATCAGTTAATTCCCCTTCATTTCTTCAATGGGATCTGAAATTACAACCTACCAAATGCCAAATGTGAGTAGAGCTGAGTAGACCAAATGTGAGTGAATCTCGCACAAAGAACGGTAAACTTAGGCTCCGTTGTTAAAACAGATCAAATCTTAAAATTAATCAATAATGAAAATGATCGTTAGTTACAGCTCAAGTGCAAAGACTTGAGACATATTTCTGACTTGCAAAACAATGATTTGGTCCCACTTCTGCCTCCCATACAACAAGGACTGAGGTCAACAGTTGGGAGTGATGACAGCCATCAACAAAAATCTAATGATTAATTCATATTTTGATGACTTAATAGAAACATTGCTGCTCACAATCCTGTGATAACCCAAGGTAGATCTTAATCTTATCTTTCAAGTCCACAACCTGTCAAAACTTCCCCACTCTGACACGTCAAGACACCCAAAAAATCTCCCTCTACCCCCCCCCCAATCTCCTTCACTCCTTCCTCTCCTTAGTGTTTCATTTCCTGCTTATAGACTAAACAGCAGTTCCCCACCATTTCATGTAGAGCACGAGAGATCCTGATAGCACCAAAACATAGGCTGTAATATACCATTCACAGTGAGATGAAATGAAAAACAAATTGTCGGATGAACTGTGAGATCTCTGCCGAGTGGCGAGTGTGAAAGTCAGAGATGATGAGCTCCGTCTGTGCTTATGTGAAATGTTGATATGGTTTTCTCATACAATGATTACGCTAATTTATGTACCAAAGCCTGCTTTACACAAATCTGCCAAGGCCAATAACTGCACTCATAATCTCCGGCATCTAGAATAATCACTTTGTGCCCTATTTGTTTATAAATGAAATGAAGCAATTATCCTAATGAAGATCAGCTTTCTTGTTCGGGGGAATTGCAACAAAAATGTTTTGTCTTTGTTTTCGTCCATGTTGGCGAGCTGATACCTTAATCGTCAAACAATAGCAGCAACAAAAAATGTTACTTTATGATAATTAAGGACATGCAGTTCACAGTAGGGATGCTGAAACTGTTGCAACAAAGAGATCTGCGCACTTCCTGACCTACAGTCTAAACCACATGCATGTGGATGATGCTAAATGTCAGCATCAACAATATGTTTGCCTGTTGCCCTTGGTGAACCAAAGATATAAAGTTGCATAACAGAAGGTCACAGCGATTTGTGTGCTAATATTGACTCTGTCTTATTGTTATAATAAAAACCTCCCGTGCAGCAGCTTTATGAGATTCTGTCTTGATGCTAAGTATGTCTGCTATACTCATCTCCACTGGAGCCTCTTATACGGGATTATTTTGGTCTATATACTTTATAAAAACATCAAGAACACATTCGGTTGATTTCAGACTAAAACTAAAATGAGTTTCATATCGGTGTGCTGATAGAAAGAAAATGAATCTGCTTTGAAATGCTTCACTCTTAGAAATAAAGGTGCTAACGAGAACCATAAAGGGTTTGTCAGCTTGTCCCCAGTGGAGAACCCTTTTTGGATCCTGGTAGACCCTTTCATAAATGTTCCACTTGGAACCCTTTCATAGAGTTCTACCAACCCAACATGAAGGGTTATACCTCCATACCATCACCCAGAACCCCCTATGTGAGGTTCTACAGAGAACCCTTCTATGATATGATAGTTCCACCCAGAACCCTGTCTGGGGGTTCTATCCAGAACCTTTCCACCTTCTAAGGGTGCTAGCAAGAATCCACCCAGGGGACTCTACCAAGAACCATTTTATATCCTGGAGATTTCATGTAGAACCCACCCAGGGGTTCTACAGAGAACGCTTTGTCAATTAAAGTTGACATTTAGCAAATAAGGTTTTCACTCTTTGAAATAACAGTGCTAACTAGAACCATATAGGGTTCTTCAGCTTGTCCTCATGGGAAAACCCTTTGTGGTTTCTAGGAGAACCTTTTTTTAAAGTTTTTACTAAGAAGAAAGAGTTAGAGAGTTCTACCTACAACGCAACATAAACATTATACCTAGAACCATCTGTGAAAGGTTCTACCCAGAACCCCTTATGAGAGGTGCTACACAGAACCCTTGTACACCCTCTGGGGATTCTATCCAGAGCCTTTCCACCTTCTAAGGGTGCTAACAAGAACCTACCCATGAGGTTCTACCAATAACCTTTTTGTATTACAAGGCTTTTATAGAGAACCTACTCACAGGGTTCTATCCAGAACCCCTTTATATTCCAGGGGTTTTATCTAGAAACCACCCAGGAGATTCTACTGAGAACCTTTTTATATTGCTA